>VZTO01018441.1:97272-123030 GCA_013400615.1 Syrrhaptes paradoxus | reverse complement strand
ACAGCACTGCAGGAATTTAACTGCACAGCAGAGCACTTTATATTTCTGAATGAAGGCATGTAGCTTCCTTGCAAGGTGTTTGTCTCTTTGCCTCATTGCCGACCAGAATTCTGCTCTAGAACCATTAGTCTTTAACTACTCTCTTCAGAAAGAGATTCCTAGGAAGTCAGTTTTCTTCCTTGCTTTAACTCTTAACTCCTTAGGGGACTTTCATGTTCTTAGGTGGGCAATGGCCCAGGAGGTATAAGCTGGACTTTTAAGGCAAATATTTCTTATGAACGGTGTTCTGGAAAGCAAAGTAGTGGAGTTAGCATGTCTATATGGGCTTCTGTGCTTTAAGCACAGCAAATTGATGTTTATATCTTTACATTATACCAAAATAAAGTACTTTGTTAGCCCTTGTGTCAGCACAGCTCTTCACTTGTATTTTAAGTAGGTACCTAGTGGTGCTGCATTCTGCCTCTCTGCACTGAATTCTTTCAAAGAGAGGTGACAAGTATGGTGAGAAGCTACCATCATTTACCTTCCTGTATCTATTAATCTTTAAAATCAGATTATTTTCTTTTTATGGCTGTCAAACAACACAATGGGCATGCTGTGGAGCACCATAATCTTGAAACAGCATAATCAACGTGCATTTGAGTCACAAAGATGAATTTGCTTCTAACACCAAAGGCTGTAGGTAATAGAGGAGTAAGAGCCAAATGGCAGAACTCAATACTTCTGTGGAGTGTTTGAATAGTTTTGCTCAATAGATCTTTGCTTTAGATCTCAGCTGGCTGCTGCTCATTGGAGGCTCTTCAGCTGAAGAGGCAGGTGGTTAGTTTTGTGGACTTCATAGTTTGTGATGCTTTGAAAAAATTTCATGCTGTCTTTTTTTGCAAAGTTTTCCATCATAACACTGCCTATCTTCCAGAGCCATGATCTTATGCAATATATGGAAAATGTCCCAAATAACCATCCTTCTACAGATCTATTCTTATTGCCCTATTATAGCTTTAAGTATTTCACGGGTTGAATTTAGAGGAGGGTTTTTTCCTTCTTTTTTATTATTTTCTGTTGTTGCTCTCTTTTCCATGTCCTGTGGCACTACAGCTGTGCAAAAAATACTGAGAAAAAAAAAAAAAAGAGCCAGGTACTTAGTGATACAATGGTTATTGTGGCCTACAATAATTAAATGTTTCCTCCACAATTTAGAAACGTCATGCATGTTTTTCTTTTTTGGGACTCCACTTGAAAGTTTGAGTGCTTTTTCAAATTACTTCTTCGTGTACTTCGCTCTCTGTAGCTTAACTTGGGCTCATGAAAAGGACTTTGATAAAAGCCGAGTAGCTTAATGAAGCTATGAGCCAGTGTACCTTTCTACTGACAGGGTTTTTTCCCCTCTCTAGTTATTTCTCTACAGCTACAGTAAATGTACTTTCCAAGCAAAGCACTGATTGAGGGGATTTTTATTAGCAGAGAGAGGTAACAGGAAAGGCAGTGAGGGGATCTTGGGGAAGAGGAAGCAGCTGGGGGTGCCAGCGGCTGTGGGATTTGTTATAGCTGAAAAAATAAGACTTTCACGTCTGTTGTGAATGCTATTTTTAATGTTCTGGAGAGGAAGCAGATGGAAAGAGACTCTCAGATCTGCACAACATGGAAAGATGAAGAATAAGCCTGTTTAAAGCAATATGTAATCCTTACGGGTAGATCTCTCTTCTGTAACAGTCTCCATATGATAACTGTATGGACATACACGCAGCCTCTGGCTGTGTTCTACGCAACTCCTGAACGCTGTGCCATATGTATGATCAAAGGAGGTTTTGGCATGTGTTTCTGAGCACTTGCTGTGTTGTGTTTTTAAGTGCTTTGTGCACAACTGTCAACTATGTCATGTGTGCCTTTACTGGGGCTGGTACTTCTGAAAGTGCAGCTCTCAGTCACAGTTACCCCGCTGATGGGAGAGCTCCTGGCTGGCCGCTGTTTTCATGGTGGCAGTCACAGCTGTGCCATCTGATCCAAGGCAGTGGAGTGCTAAGTATGAAACCATGCTGAATTAGGGATGAAGAAGTGATGGTACAAGAGGATTCGGAGGACTGTCAAAACCAGATTTTCTAAATCCCATTTGAAGTGAACAATCTCATCCTGAATTGGAAGTTGCCTCATTTCCTAGACAAATTACCCACTGTAGTTAAGAATCCAAAATCCTTTTGGCTTTGTTACCATAGATGATAATTTGAGATGGAACTACCTGGAATAGCATTTCATGGAGATAAGATGTGGGTAAGATTCAATTCCCCACAGTAAATCAGGACATGTAAGAAGTCATTCCACAAAGTGATTTGTAGCTGAAGGAGCCTGCAGCATGTGCAGATGGCATCATGATTTACTGCTCCCATAGGATTTTACTGCAGTAGATAAGCTTGAGAGATTAGCCTGGTCTCGAGAGGGATATGAATCCTCTAGAACAAAACACAAACATCAGAACGCATCACACTTCATCCCTCAAAAAGCAACATCAGAGGTGGGGAATTTCTCTCAAGACACTGGCAAAAATTACTGCTACTAGAATACAACAGTAAAATGTACCTGGCAGTGCTGCTCATGGCTTTGCTGCCAACATAGACAGGAGTTTTATGTTCAAATCTATCCCAGACAACTGAATTCTGCTTCCCCTAAGCTTAGATAACCACTAACATAATGCTGGCTTACCTGTGATGACCACTAAACCCCATGCAGGTTACTAAGTCAGGTGAATGATCACCTAATCTCACAGTACTTATAACAGATGTTTTCTGATGCATAATGGTTTAGCAGCAGTACTTGTGAGCAAGACATTTTGCCCAGAGAAGCTGTGGATGCCCCATCCCTGGAGCCATTCAAGGCCAGGCTGGATGGGGCCCTGGGCAGCCTGCTCTAGTGGAAGGTGTCCCTGCCCACAGTAGAGGGGTTGAAACTAAATGAGGTCCTTTTCAACCCAGGCTATTCTACGCTTCTGTGATTTGGTATCTAGTGGTCATTTAAGATAGCCTCTGTTCAGTCTAATGCAGTTACTGTCATAAACATTAGTATCATATAACTAGCAACACGACTTACTGAATAAATACTGTACTTTAATGACACTTAAATAGTTCTAAATCCCACTTTTCTCTGAATCAAATTGCTTTTTTTACTTATGTACCAGTATATAAACAATACCATGTACAGTATGGGTGATGGTGGTTCTTGTACCTGTAAAACAGACCGTTTGCACATTGTAGTGTGCTGTCTTATGTTTAAGATGTTTTCTGTAAGAAGCTGGAACAACTGGAAGTTCTTTCCCACTGATGGAACTGATGTGGGGTATTACTCTATTACTGAAAACAAAGGCCAAACTTCAGTAGAGTCTCTCAAAGACCTTTTCCTGGCTTACCTAATCTATTATAATAAATTTCTTACTCTAAATTGCATGTGAAGTCTGTGGCAGAACAAGCAAATATGAGATAATGATATTCAACCTTACTCCTTAGGATGTCTCCAAAACGGCATTGCTATCCCTCAGCCGTTTCTGAGGTCTGGTTCTCTGGGCTGCAGTGATGTAATACACACAATTTGTTTAGTACTTAATTATCCTTATGGCCTGGAAAGGTACTGAACCTTTCTTTAAGGGCATAGGTTAGAAAAGTAGTCTAAACTTTCCAAAGAGACAGAATAAAACACTACTTTAGGTATATAGACTTTTTCTTGGAAAATGTATGTTTATATCCTTTCAGAAAGCATGTTTACCTAAACCTTATCTTAGATTAGTCTGTTTTATCGTGTTTTCTATGCCATAAAAAACAGCTGACTTCAGAGTGGATTAACGTCTTGGAAATATATTCCATAGCTTCTCTTCATGTTTTGTGTACTTCTCAAATCCAGTCGTAAATCTTATGTACTAACGCTGTTTACAATATGATCTGTCAGCAATCCTATTAAAGTAAAACTGAATCTCTTTTCAAGGCTTCATAAAAACTAAGTTTGTAGCTGAAACTGAAATTGCCAAACCTCAGGTACGTGTGCTGGAAGGCTGCTCTTTAGCCACCGACAAACCTCTACAAGCTTCTGGGCATTCCTCCTTACTGCTGCCGGCCTTTTACCTATGGAGATCAAATATTATCTCTCCTGTCTAGCAGCCTGGATTTCTGTATCAACCTTCCATGTGGGCTGCCTTCTTGGGAAGAAGCCTGGTGTTTGGGAAAGGAATAGGTGCAGGAGAGGCTCCCAACAAAACATTGAAACAAACAGGTTTTTAAGATCTAATTTTTACAGTTTTGGTAAGGATCCAGCAAGCCTGTGTGTGGGGAGGAGTCTGGGAAGAGATTGCCAACTGTCTTGGTGGCAGCTGCTTGGCCTCTGCCAGGACAGTTGCATCCTGGCCACCCGCTATTCCTCTGGGGCCAGAGCATTCCTGCTACGGGGTCTGCTGGGCTTGCAGGTTCAGATGATGAGAAAACATGACCAAAGAACTGCTCTTTTCCTGGTATCCGTGACCTTCCTTTGAATGAAGCGCATGATACAATCTGTTTTTCTGTTGTTCCTTCAATTTTTGTGACATTTTGACAATCAACCCGCTGCTGGATGAGCCACACTGAGTTGTGTGCACCTGCCTGGCAACAGGTGAGGCTCAGTTCTCAGGTGGTTTTGCGGTGAGGAATTGTTTTAGTCTGAAGACATGCATTATTGCCCCTAGCTGTACTTAGCTTGCTGGGACCTCAAAACCAGAGTTTTTAGTGAGAACCTTCAGTTTGGAAAAGACTTATTGGAGAAGGGCCTTTACTGAGATGACTTATTGACTACTGCTAAGCATCCTTCAGTGTGGAGAGGGCACAGATGCCAGCACTCTGTGTTCAGTCTGGATGATCTCTCTGCTTTGGTAGTAACTTAGAGATAAGAACCTGGAATGAGCTTTCCTGTACCTGTGGAAAACAGCAGTTGAGATGGGAGTCTTGGTCTGGGTCACCTGTAGACTGCTTGGTCTGGGTCTGCTGTTTGGTGGTAGTGGTCCACCCCTGTTTTTCCTTGTTGCCTGCTCTGGAGGGATGGGATTGGATTGATTCATTTGCGCTGTTGCAAGGATTTGCTCCACTCTTAATCACAATAGCCACATCTCCTGTGGGGAGACATCCTCTTCTGCTCTTTGTCTGCTTCTCAGCCAGATCTGGGACTGAGGCTATCTGCTCTGCTGTTCTTCCTCGTGGAGAAATACCTGGAGCAGGAACTACAGTGAGATTCTTCTCTTGAGGAAGTAATTTATGCTGTGGACAGGCTGTCCTGATAAAGGTCAGCAGCCTTAGGAGCTTAGAGTGGTCTTGTAGAAGAAGGTGAAGTGTGAAGGGCAGGGAAGATGGGAGTGGGATAGTAGTCAGGGCTTCTGTCCTGGATGATACGCATTTTGTGATGTCCATCTCCTAGGTGCCAACAGATACTTGCTTTTATACCATACCCTATGCTCCCAGTGTGCTGCCTGTTTGGGCACCTCCTCCTGCCCCCAGCACGAAAAATCACAGCAAAGCAATGAAGCAGGGCTATGTTTCTGCACTTTGTTCTACCACTAAGGATGTAGGGGTGGATTGTTTATGACTGAGGCCAAAGGATGTGGTATTTAACGGCTTCCAAAGTCCAAGGGAGGCTACCATGGAAATGTGGATTCAAGTGCTCTAAGGTGCCAAGGAATGGCTATCTTGAGGATCTGCAACTTCTGTCCTTGTCTTGATTCAATGAAATATAGTTTTGGAACTGACTAGGGGGAGATTAAAATCCAGTGAAGCACTGCAGAATTCCTGTCAGGAACTTTATGGCAGCTAATGTGTCAGGACAGATGCTGTTGGCAAGGGAAGAAAAGGAAAAGGGCAGATTTGCTGCTGGAGGTTTCTGAAGTCAAATCTTCTGAAGCTGGTCTGTATCTCTACCACAGGACTCAGTTGCATGGTCTGAATTTTTTAAAGCTTTCATAACTGTAGGTGTGAATAATTGTTTGGAAAAATAAGCTGTGACCTATAATTTTTTTTTTACATTTAAAAAACCATAAAATGGTAATACAAAAAAGAACATAAGATGATTATATTGTTGTTTCCAGTCTTTAGTGCTTGCTTGCATTATATAGATCCACCATTGTACTCAAATTAAATTTAAATTTATTCTGCAGTAACAAAAACAGTTGGATCAATGAGACTTAGTAATTGTACTGTATGCTTATAGATCTGCTCACTGGCCAAAATGTTCAAGGATGTTGCTAAAAATAAGCATCCTTTTCCTTCAAGGCTGTGAATAGGGACTATAAGATGCAGCTTTAAGGAAAAATCAGCTCAGCCTTACTTCAGTTTACTAGTGCTTGGTAACGATGTCACCTTTCTAAAAAAAGGGTTAGGTCCTGAGAACAAAAGGAGTCATTTTCTTTGTTCCACAATCCTTTGCTTGAATGCAGTGATCCCTGGTTAGCTCTCTGGCTGAGCCAGTGCGCAGGTGAGAATAGGAAGGCAGGGTCGTTCCTGGCCACCTGTTGTATATATATATATATATTTATATACATTTTTTCCTCAAGCCATAAAGCCAGTGATAGAACTCATATATTTAAGTATAGTGTTCCTTGTGGCAATACAAGGTTTAGTGGTTGGTGGCCCTGCATATGGCGGGGGGGTTGAAACTAGATGATCACAAAACAAAACAGTGCCTGATAATGTGATTCAAGTTAGCATCCATTTTGGGCTGTCAGAATTCTTATTTGTTGCTTAAACCCAGGAAAAACAAATGAACAAAAAAACCCACGCCACAACAAAAAGAATTACTCTATTGTCCCAATAAAGGAAGTGCAGGGTCTGTTCAATTAGAAGTACTCTCCTAGTTTTTAGAGAACAATGATAATGGTTTTAGCACATTAAAGCTTTTTCTTTTGAAGTGCCTTGACTCAAACTAAAGGTATTGGCTTCAAATCAGCCTGTTTAAAGCAGTAACTTTAACAGGCAATGGTATTTTTATGTTAGGAGAAAGGTTTAATATATATATATATAACACCTATATTCCAAATTTCAGTGAGTTTTCTTACTTTTGCTGGTTTCTTTTTCGTTTTTATTCTTTTCCCCTTTGAGAAGGGGTGGTTAGGTCTGTTTAAATGTGTTAATGGCTGCACACTAGGCGCCTAACAGATGTGTAATCAGAGAAGTGATTACATTTCAGTGCTGAAGAATCCCATGTTTTTTCTTGCTTCCTTTTTTTCAAGTGATAGAAATTTTTGTTAGTGTTTGAGGAATTTGATGTTCATGTGTACTTTGGCATTAAGAGGAGGGATTGTCCTTGTTGCATTAATAATTTTCAGGCACCTTTTGCATTGTGCTTTTCCACACTTTTGTGAAGTGTTTCACCTTAGTGCAAACATTTAATCAAGATTCATAGAAGGGGCATCCTTAAATTCTTTAAACAGATTATGGCAAGTTTGCAGAGCAAAAAGTCTAGCAAGAAGGGTTCCCAACAGTGTATTTTTGTTGCTTGAACAATGCAAGTTGGTGGTCTTCTGACTTTCTCTTTCTTAAATACAACACTATCTTGAAAGCAATATGAAACCGCTTATCTGTTGGGAAAGGAATATTTTTTGTTTTATCTCAAGAGTAATAAAAAATCTTTAAAAATCCTCAAGGCTTTTTGTAAAGGGGGACTCTAGCTGAACAACTTCAAAATTGCATTGCTAATTATGACTGAGATCTCTGAGGTGTTACCTTTTTAAAAATGAGTATATCAAATCACAGAATTTTGAGATCTTTTCATGTTCTATTTCCTGAGAAAACATAGATGATCTAGCAGAGAGGGAAAGACAACCAGTAGAAAGCTCTTGTGCTTTTTGATCTGGCTGAGTTAGTGCTCAGTCAGTTCCATTAACAGCTCGGGCAAAGTGCTACGAGCTATATAGAAAGCAGCTGAAAAACATACCGGTTTTGTGGGTACTACCTCGGTTTGCTGTATAGATAACAGTCTCTTTGGGTCGCAATGTGTAAGAGTAAAAGCATAAAATGAGGAAATGGCCTTGCAAGACCTCTTTGACATGTGTCTGGAGTTGAAAGTATCCCAAAAACGTTTATTAAATCATTAAATTATTCATAATGAGCAAGTGCAACGACTTTCAATCTAAAACCCCAGGCATACAGGGGTACCTTTGTTCTCCAATAAACAACTTTAAGGCCTGATGTTAAGGCTACTAATATTATTCAGAAGACTTGAATTGACTTTTGTATGCTTTGGATGTAACACTTTATAAACAGAGTAATTCAGAGGTGATGAATCTCTTTTCTTTTAGGAAAATAAATACAGAAATCACTTATGAAACATTCATATATGTGACCAGGGACTTTAATATTCCTCATGATTTGGTTTCCTTCAGGCAGTAGAAAGAATTAGACACTGAACAGACAGAACCATTACAGGAATAATTCCTCTGGTGTTTAAGCTCAATCATCAACAGATTTGGAAATGTGATGTAAGTGACCTTTGAAAAACATGAGCTACTATCAGAATATACAATTTTTAAGACATAGCTCAATGTTATAGGAAAGATGGGAATTATGTCAGTAGCCGAGAGACACATTTTCCATTTAAAGCTTAACATTTTAGGAAAGTAAATTGTCTATTACCAGTGGAGACAGATTTTTATGTCTACACTGGTATATTCTTGCTGTTTTATTTCATTCTGTCCATACAAAGCAAGCGTAGACAGTTTTTTTCAGCAGAGTTTATGGCTGCTTTTCATCTTTGGGGTAGTATAAAGCAGGTAGTGTATGTTGATGAATCTGGACCTACACTTTAACAAAGTAAAAGTAAATACTCTAGGCAAATATTTACCATGCTTGGCAATCAGCAGTAAGAGACATAAACCAACTTCTAAAGTTAACATCTTTTGCTTTGTGCAACTGATCACTTGTTTTTTCAAACTCAGATTTGCAGCTGCTTATGTCTTTAGGTGAAGGGGGGAAAAAGCAAAGCTCTTTGCTCTTAAGTATTCTAGATCCCATGTTCCCTAAAATCGGCATGCTTACCAATTTTGATGTTTCATGCTTTTGTGAATGCTCCTTTCTGCCTTCTCCAATCAATATTCTGTTTCACAGCAACAACAAACCTGTGGCGGAAGCAAAACGGCACAACTACACCAATGAATGCAACAAAGGAAATTGAGTTTTTTTTTTCCTTATCTGCTGTAATTCTTCATGACAGACTTCCTTTCTGCTTTTAGTACTCCACACACCTGTAGAACAACATCTATTTTAAAAATTCTTCAAAGCAGCAGTGTGGGATAAGGAGCTGCTCACTTTACTGGAGGTTACAGAACCGGCACTGAAGATGGGTGGGACAGTTACAAACAACAAAGGTTGTCCTGTAGATCTAACCAGACTGTTTCTCTTGGTGCCCCTGATGCAACACTGGCTCTTGTGATGAGCCAAACAAACATCTCCGTAATGTGGGTGATGTTATGGAGGAAATATATTCTGCCATCTTCCTCTGTTTTGGGGAAAGAAGAGTCTGATGGACCAGGGGGTGGGATCCAGCACTCTCTGCCTTTCTGGGCTTTTTGTTATGTAGAGAGTCTCCGACAAGCGGAGCTGCTGGAAGAGGAGAACAGGCTGCCTTTGGCCCTACTGGGTGGCCCTACTTGGGCCTGTTGGAGCTTTGGGAAGCTGAAGGAGGATGTTGCCTGGAGTGTGACAGGGTGCTTTAAAAGTACCCCAGGGCCATGGCTCGGCACTTCCCCCTCCTTCTGGGCTCCTCCAAGCTGGATTTAACATAGCAGAGAGTCTTTTCTCCTGCCACTCTGTCAGCAGTTCTCACAGATGATTACCCACAGACAATCCCATTATTGTTATGATTTATTATGAATTACAGAAGCCTAGTGGCTGAATAACAGCACGGGCAGCAGCAGAGTTACCAGAAACAAACACTGAGAAGTCTCTTGGCACCGCACGTTTGCTTGGCATTGTAATATCGGTTACAGGCTGCACACAGAAAGTTTGGAGTGGGAAGTTTGGGGTCCCCCACCTAGGAAAGCTGAAAGGAAAAAAGTCATTCTGTGATGCTAATGCACAAGTAGCAGGTAGTCAAGGCTAGTAGTTATTATATTTTTCTTTGGTTTTAACCCATTTGATCTCAGAAACACTATTTAAATGTGGTTATGAAGCTGACAGCTTGCTTCCTGGGAAGATACGTACAACTGCACAGAATTACTCGTGTATATTGTAGCAAGGGATTAAATTTACAAATTTAAACTTTATGCTCATCATTGTGGGTCTTTTGAATACATGGAGAGCAAAGTTGCTCAGCTAGGTAATTTGGTCTGGTTACATTAAAGTAATTGCATATTTATTGGGTCCCATAAGCTGAGAATTTGGCTGAAAATCCATTATCACACTGAGTCTTGCAGTACAATATTGTCTGTGTGTTGTCATTTAAAATAACATACAGTGAAAGAAAGACAATGGAGAGAGTATTGTCACTGAGTCAGGAATAAATAGTTGAAAATAATGCAAACTGTAGGGTGCTTAATGACTCTTGGTTTCTTGCCTGTGAGAAATCTTTCTTTGGCACATGATTTTCTTGGTTTTGCAGTATCTGTCAGACCCGGCTCTGGAGCAGTCTAAACACAGCACACTGAAGTGCATTGTACAAGATCATATGCAATATTGCTGTACTGCCCTGCTTCGGGAGGAGGAACACTAGACCTCTTCCTGGCTTTGTGAAATGATGGTGTAAAGCATGTGCAATTGTTGATAGCTAAAATCTACTTCTGGGTTTCAATCTTCATTTCAGGTGAGAAACGCAGCCTGTTCCAAAGGCATGGAGGAACGAACATGTTAAAACATATGGAGAGACTATGGTTTAGTGAATTAGTCAGAAACCAAAGTACTGGGTACTTCTGAAAAATAACAGAGTCAAGAAGCTGGCTGAGACAGAATAGAAACTGGCCTTTCACGCAGCCACATGTAGTCGGTGGAGCAGCTCAGCGAACAGAAGTTACTGCTGCCAGCTGAGCTCTGTGTGTGCTCCCAGCCAAGGTAAACACAAAGTCAACTTCCAAGGTGTTTTCTGTGATTATGCTTTACTTTGCAGTGGCATCGGAGTAGCACGGAGTCATCTTACCTGGCTCTGCAGACAAGTGGTGACACACCAACATCACTTTATTCTAGTGTTCTCTCTGGTAGCACCTGTTTCAAATTCATTAAAAACCTACCTGAAGTTTCTCGCTTTTAGCTGAAAATTTATAACTAAAAGATATGAACTGGATATGTGCACATCTGCTCAGGGATCTCTATGTATTAGGAAAGTATACTTTAAAATATCTTCAATGTTTTTCCTTCTTTTTCTGCAAATTTCTAATGTCACTGTACAAAAAGTTTCAGTTAGCTTTAAATGTCTTTGGGGAGTCCTCTCTCTCCTAGGGTTTTTATGATTCAGCATGCAATTTTATAAAAAATTGTTCTTGAAGCACTTTGAAAGCTTTCCTGTGAATTATTTCTGTCTTTCTGGTATTTTATGAAGCATCATATTTTGCAATTGAAATATTTTTAGCATGATTTTAGAGCGTCTGATTTTCCAAAATCATAGACAGCCTCTCTTGAAACAGATGAAAAAAGTTATAAACAGCTGAAGGGGAGACTGGAAATAAAATGGACAAGTTATGAGTGATATTCTGTGTTGGACCCCCTTCTGTTAACTTCATCTCCTTTGCACTCAGACTCTTTCTGCACAGAAAACTTTGGGAGGGGGTGGAGACTGAGGAGGGGCGGGAATATCCTTTGGGACTTAGAGTTCAGGAATTCATCTTCAACAGTGGAAGGCAGAAAGAAAAATCTCTTCTGACTTGGTTATTTCATAATTTGGCATTATTATAAGTTTATTCCAAACTCTTCTAAAATATTAATTACTCTTGCTGTAGTCCTAGCCTCATGATTCTGTGTATAACTAACTTTGTTTTTTTCCCCTACATACAGCTGCTTTCAGATGCATTTAATGATGGTAATTTGCTGAAATAGACTCACTGAATTTGTCCAGGAGACAAAAATAACATTCTAGATTTTTTCTGTGCCCCCAAAACAGAAATCCAAGGGGGAATCTGAGCCCTCAAAGAAACCATCCAACCTCTCTCCCCAACCAGCCGTGAGCTCTTGCTTGTACACCAGGTTTTTGTCATGCTTTTTTTTTTCTTCTTCCCCCAAAAGGAAGGATTTCTGCCTGCTGTGTGTGTTAGCTTCCTGCACATCTGTGTTGTGAGGACAGGATGTGCATGCTGCTGGGCTCTGGGGAGCTGGGCTGTCTGCGACCCTGGCACTGTATGTGCTGCAGTTTGGCAGAGTCCTGGAGCAACCCTTTGTGCTGGGGTACCAGGGGGTAACGCTGGACAGGTCAGGGGAGTTTGTGCTTCAGCCTGCCCAAAGGGTGTGTTAGGATTGAAACTGCAGCCCTATAATTTCTTTCACTTGTTTTTTTTCTCCTCCCACTGAAGTAAATGAAAACAGGATCAGTCCCGATGACGATAATTATTTCCCAATGATGGAAATGGGCACAGTGGGAAAGTACTCTTGCAACAGAGACTGTAATGCGTGAAGAACACAGTATTTTTGGTTGCTGAGGGACTGCTTTAGTCCTCAGAGCCCCCAAAGCTGGGGCTATCTGTCATGCTCTGTCACTGCAGACAGCTGGTGCACAGCAGGCGCCAACTTTGTTGCTGTAGGCTCGTGTGTTGCTTTAAGATTTTTATAATTAAATATGAAGCAGCAGTTAAGTATAATACAAACTCGACAGGATGTTTTCTCAGTAAATCAGCGCAGTTCCATCGGCTTAATTTATAACAGCCCACTCATGTGCTGGGATCCTTGCTGGGTGTGATGACCAATATTGTTTCACTGGTGCTTTACACCAGCCAGCATGTGTGTAATCTCTTGATTCTTGGTTTGTGCTGAGGTGACAGAATTTATTCAAGGTTATGGTACATCTTGTGTGTTTTTGAAGTACTGTTCTTCACGGTATTTCTTGGTGTTATGATAGTAATAGTAATAGTTCTGGGGTAAATTGTAAGTTGGAGAGACATGATGTAGTAGTTGAAGCCTGGTGTTTGTCAGGCTTCCAGAAGGGGGTTTGAGCTCTGCCAGGGAGCTGTGAGTTAGGGGGTCACCTGCTGCAGTCTCTGTCCTTCAGACAGGGCTGTAGCTTGATTTGCTTCATACAGAGGTAAAGATTTATCAATGTTTGCCTTAGATGATCCTACCACTTTGAACAGGTTTGGCTGAAATTTGCCCTAGAAGTACCTTCCACTTGTTCCCTTCTGCTTCAGAAGTGGTTTCATTTCAGTGAAGGTACATAAATGTATATCCAAGAAACAGCTATGAAACAAAATGGTCTAATATTTATTACAGTGGGTGTCTCAATGATTCCTGCCAGCATCATCACAGAAATTAGTGTCATAAATAAAATCATGGTGTCACTGGAACTGAGATTTGTGTAAGTCTGATGTTTGACTGGCTGTAGTATTTTCTGAATAAAGCTGTTATACAGCTACTCCAGGTTCTTTAACATATGCACAGATATAATATTTTAACCAAATGTAAGATAAAATATGTCCTAAGGATATTTAGATTTAGTTTACATTGAGGTTTGGGGTTGGCTTTTTTTTGACAATCTTTGGCAGGGAGGGTTGTAGTGAGAAACATTTGGTCTGTTCTACATTTTTTGGTTAGTTATATTGATTTTATAATTTTTTTATCAGAAAGTTGTAAGACTGTTGTCTGTCTCTATACTTAGACCATATTTGTTCCCCCATGCTATGGTGCTATTCTTACCGTGGCAAAGCACACAGAGATTTGAACAATGCAGCGAGTATCTCCCTCCAAGGCTCACCCTTGCCCCTTAGCATCTCTTATCCCATATTGCATTAGTCAGCCACTGTCAGGAAAATACCTAAGTTATGTTTAAGAATTTGTGTTACTGGGCCAATTTCACATCTGCTATAAGCCTGATGACAGTAAAAATTAATGGAAAGGCAGTGTTTTCTGTATTCCACTAACAGGGCTCACATAGCGGCCCAGAGCCTGTCTCATATGGTTTTAACTTCATTCACAAGACAGGCACATGATAGAGAGAATATTTCAGTTGGCTAAAAAAGTGAGAATGCTGGACAGTTTTTGTTAGTAGCTGTGTCCATGACTGAGATCAGTGTCCTAGATTTCTAATTGCCGAATGCTTTGGTCAGGACCAGGCACTCCTCTGGCTGGCACCAGGGCACCCTTCTCCTCCTCTGCCTGGAAATGGCTCCAGAGGCAGAGCATCCACTGACTGCCAGAGCCCGCCTTCCACCGTCTGCTTGGGCTGTCGGGGACAGAAGCCAATGTATTAGGGTGGATATCTCATGGCTGACATCAGCGCATTTCAGAGTAAGTTCTGAACATGCTGTGTTATGCTGGGGCAGTTTGTAAGGCTAAACAGGGGGGAATAAAGTTGAAGATCCACGAGTGTGTCCAACCAGGACATGAGACACTAGAGAGAGGTCTAAAACCAGTCTCTTACCCTGTGATAGGATTTGGACTTTTGAACTTATTTTAATGGATCAAGGAATCCTCTGTCTGTCTTATTTTCTTCTGTACCTGCAGATTTTATGAAGATAAACAGGGACATTGAAACTCTTGACTGCTTTTAATGTATTTTTGTTGGAGGTGAACTTTCAGCCACTGCACAAAGGGAGTCTGATATCCTTGTGATAGCATCCAGTGTGTCCTCCCTCAGTAGCAGGACAATAAAAGTAAGTAGCTGCTACCTCGGACTTCCACTCCAGTTTCCGCTGGGGGCAGGACACTTAACACTTTGTTCTCACTTTTTCTTGTTTTCTAAGTCTTCCTTTTCTTTCTAATAAACCTGAGGTACTGGATGCTTTGACTTCACATTGAAATGAGTGGAGGAATGGGCATTTGAATCATAGCCTGGTTTCAACTTGAAAGAAATTGTAATGAGACTATAAAAAGAAGAGGACTGCAGTGTATGTAAGCCACATGAGGCATTTTCCTAGAAGTGAGACGTCGTTACCAAAGCCTGCTGATGTCATTTTGATTTTTCTGAATACATTATGAAAAGGATACCATTGTCATGACATGGTGTCTAGTGGCCTTTATATTACTTTACTGAGCAATTACTTTATGGCTGCTATTCAGGCCCCCAGATTATACATTTTCCCATATTATTCTCAATGTGGTTCAGGTTATTTGTTCACTGGAAACACTGTATTAACACTATAGAAATGTAAATGATGCATCCTGCCTTAGCTCCTGATTAAGCAAGGTGGCTGGTGGATGTGGCCAGTATTTTTGACATATTGAACCTTTCAGTTTTTACAAGACTTTGGTCAGCTGTTTTGTGCACACTTTTTTATTATTTCTCTTGTATGGCTTGTTGTCTTTGAACAACGTATGTGTAAATTTAAAGCATATATTTTTTTCTCACTATGAAAAAAAAAGATAACCATGGTTAAGCTTAGGTCAGACACAAATTAGAAACTAATTTATCATTATAGCCTTTGGAAGAAAGAGTTGTGGAAGAAATGTTTGAATACTCGTAAAAAGAGGAGATAGATTTTAGATTACAGCAGCCTTCCTGCAAGCTACAGATGTGCTTTTCCTTCAGAACACGTTCCGTAATTGTAAAGGTGTATAATTTCAGAGGATGTCACAGTTGTCATGGCGATTGCATTAATATTGCATGGGCATAAAGCGTGCAATAACATCATGTCAGTTCCTCCTGCCCTCAGGCTACCACAAGTTACTCATTTTTTCATTTAAAATTGTGTTAACTTTTCCCTGTGAACATTCCTATTGCAAATATCAGCTAAAGTATCTTTTTAATTGTTCACTCTTAATTTGCATTGATAAATTTCCACTCTATTTGCTGTAGGAAGGAACTTCTATAAACTTACTTAAATGGATTATTTAGTTGTATTGCTCACAAACACTGGGAGGAAGGAGGAGTAGTGGATATCGTGAAAGCCGCAACTTAAAATTAGGACATGATTATTCTCCATGTTATCTGCTATATTTGCATATTTTTCCTTCATATTTTGGTTGTTTTTCTGTCTCTGGTTAGAACTTGACCCTTTTTGAATCAATCTAAGTTTGTCTACTGGTAATCAGGCAGACCTCCACGTTATCTTTAAGGATACATGAAAACAGCCACAAGATAACAAAAATAATAAGAACCAGAAAACCACAGAAATTCCCAGTGGTTCAGACTGTTGCTATTGCCTGTGTTTTGCTAGTTCTGCCAGAACTGAGAAAAGTTGAAGTTTATGGCACAGGAAAGGCCATGGAGGTACCTTGCTCCCCCTTTCTCTCCAGTTGTCTTCAGTGGGCTTTACGTGTTTGTGAATGGTTCAGGTAGATTAATTTCTCTCCTGTTTCCATATGCTTATGACCCTGGCACCTCCACTGGCTGCAGCAGTGTCCGTTAAGCAACCGGGAGAGGCAATCTTTTCAGTTACATTTGCACTATACACAGGGGCAGTGCACTGTCTAAAGGACTGTTGACGGTATTTCATACTTGTGCCATGGCTGAGCTGATAACACCCAGCATCTCAGAGGGGTTTGTTAGATGTCCCTTCAAAATTCATAAACATAAGGTGATTTTTCAGCACGTAGCGTGCTGTGTCCACCTTGAATATGTTGTGTAAACTTGTTTTTATCTTCTCCTTACACCCTGGTTGCTTTCCACACAGCTTTAACCCCACTGGCAGGGGAGTGAGAGTGTCTGAAAGTCTGCTCCCTTGAACTTGCCTCCTGCTTCCTCTGCACAAGCTGGACCTTGCTGTCCTTCAGGCTCTGTTTGTCCTCAGCTCATTGAGAAGTTATCAGCTGTCTACTCATGGTAGTTTCCTAGTGCATTACATTTGTACTTTTTGGTGCAGGGAGATCTTGCCTGGAGTTGGACATAGCCAACTGTCTGTTGGATAGAGTCATAAATACTTCAGGTAGAACTACAGGTGTAATGCCCTCGATAATGAATAGTGGGAGATTGTCATCAGTTAACTTCTGAAAGCCTTATAATTAGCACTCTGGGACATGGCATTTTTCTTCAAACTGTTTGGAGTGCTAAATCCAAAGCACAGCACTGGAGACCCAGGAGGGCCCATCAGTGAAGCTGCCGCATGCATTAAACCAGGAGCAGAAAGCCTTTGCACAGCAAGCACCCCAGTGTTTAGGAACATGCACTGACTGTGCTCCAGATCACTTACTTGGGATTAAAATTCAACTTTTCAACCTTCCTTTTCAGCACCTGAAAAATTTCAGTTACTTTTATTTTCTGTTCTCTTTCTACTTAAAGTAAATCAAGTTTGTTTTTCAGTGATGGCTTATGAATCGTAGTTAGTGGGAAGGTGGAGCAGGGCCAATAATGCATTTGATTGAGCAGATCTGTTCTGATGGGGTTTTTGTGAGGAAATAAAAACCACCAACTGCAATAAATTTCTTTATTAAAGAAGCATTAAAGATTCTGTTGTAAAATAGGATTCTTCATGATATTTTTTCCTGAGTCAGTTAAGTCTCCTATTTCTAGAATTACGAAAGAGATCCATTAAATTTAGCCCAGGGTTTTTAATTGGCAATACTATAAAACAGAAGGAACGCATGGTCTACAAACACAGGTCAACTTCACTGATTTCAGTGGCATTACCAGAGATATGAACAGATCTTCCCATATTCTTTGTAAAGCCCATGGGAGTTTTTCATATTTCTGTAGAACCAGAAAAATTAAAATGCCTCTAACTAAGTCTTTTAGGGAATTTCTGGTATTATTAGAAGTGGAAAACACCAGAAATCAGAGATCTTGATGTGGCTAGAAAAGAAACCATTCTGTTATGCAGAATTATGCCTTGCTGACATCTTTCATAGGGAATGACTGCCCCGAAATGAAAGAAGAGGCATCGCTGTCATGCTGGCATGGACCAGTAGAGCTTTCATGAAGCATGTCCAAAACACACTGCGACCTTCAATGCAAATGCTGCTCCCGAGCACATTTCCTGGAAGGCCTAAGGGCACCCACAGCCCTCTGCTTCATTATTAATTCCTCTCGATATTTCTCGCTGCTGAATGATGGACACAGACTGCATCATGGACTGGAGCCTGAAGGCTGTTCAATCCAACCTTGTCATCCTAACAGTCCTTTCTTGCACAGCATAAACAGGGGTCGCATAAACCTCTGTTTAAAAATATGATAGTGCTGCTGGTTTCGAAGTGTGGCTTGTTGCCATTCAATGTAGTTTCCATACTGCTGTGCTCATCTTTAATATTAAAAAAAAATTCTTCTGAAGATACTGTCAGATATTTTTCACTTTGAGAGGACAATAACCTTCAAGGTTAACTAACCTTAGCTGTACTCTGGGTGGATTTTATTCTTGATACGATTCCTGTAGGTATTGCAAGTGTGTATGAACAGTAACCATTTATCAATATCAAACATATTAAGCAGACACAACTCCATAGTTTGAAAAATGAGGCAATCTTGATACTGATGTGGCAAGTCTCTGTATATTAAATGGACAGCTCACAGAAATACCTGTCCCTTGTCACTCTTGCCATCAGTATGTCCAAGGTCCAATTTGATTTTCCTGTAATCAATAGTGAATATCCTACTTGCTGTGATCAGATTGAAAACCTTGGCTGTAATTACTTTACCCTATCGTGTAGTTAAAATCAATCTGTCCTAATCAAAACACTTCCAGATCTTTCTGTGTATTCCTGACTTGGCACTTTACATAACTCTGCCTCAAACTGCTTCTTCTTGGTCATCTGCTCAGCAAAGGGTGAACGCTGCTGTGGTTCATCTCCATGAAACTCGTGTTTCCATTGCAGGGGTTAGTGGTCTGTGGTGCATCGATCCGGGGAGGGCTGAAGTAGAAGGGTCATGGGTGAAGTTTAAAATGTAAACAAATCCAGAAACATATTAAAATGGCTTTGCTTTCCTTTCTATGTAGTCAAAGTACAGCTGGAAAAGGATCTTTTCTTCTTTCTCTCTGTATAAATGTAAACTAATGAAAAAATTGTAACAAATTCTTAACCTTTGATAAAAAACCTGATGTGTATTGATGAATAAATTGATTTAATTTCCCCAGTGGGAGCCATAGGCTCAACATTACCTGCTAGGGCAGCACTGCATCAGAAGGTGATGCTGTATGGTAGTATATGTAGAATGAGATTTTTTTTCTTTTTTTTAGCCTACTATTTTATTGCTTACTATCTTAAATAATGGTTCCCACATTATGACCCTGGATCAAGCTAATCTGCAAAGTTATGAGAGCACTGCCTGTGGTCCACTGTAGTGGAGCAGCCTGATGAATCTCTGTCCGGGACCCTGTGCACCAGTGCAGAGGCAGAGTCTCTCACCCTTTATACATCCTCCTGACATGAAATGGGATTTGTATCAGGCCTGGAGCGGTGACCTGGCTGGGGAGCAGGGACGTCAGAAAGCCACTGACATAGACCGTCTGCCAGCACAGGCACGTGGGACCAGATCCAGGGATTGCCTTATTAAGTCCCTTCACTTGTCTGTTCTGTGAATTGCTATCGTTCTTCCCATGGAGAAAAGACACATTGTCAAACTTGGCAGAGTGTGAAAACCTTACTCATACATGCTTGCTTTGGCTCTGATATCCAGCACGTGGAAAGGGTCAAAGTCCTGAACTAATGGTTTAATAAGCTGAGCTGATAGAAGGCAAAGATGTGCATCCTCCTCTGTCCTGCCTAGGGAGCCTGTAATATATTTTGCAAGTAAAACTGTGCAAAATCCCTCCCACAAAGTGTTTTCCAAGATAGCAGTTGGGATATCTGCTGTTTGAAGGGGTGCCTGTGATGCAGGTTTCCTGAAGGTGTGGGGCAGCCCAGTTTCAAGTAGAGATACTGTGCTAGAAGCAAACACAGGAAGCAATGTTTTGCTTTGCACTCCAGCCAGCAATAATCTCTTTCCCTGCTGAAAACTGCATTTTTCCTTTATAAAAACATTAATCTGTAGGGTATTGGGACATGGTCAGATCCTGCCAAGAACAAACTGTTAAGTAGTTGCTGTGCTCGTTGCCTCTTAAAGCTGTAACTGTTGGTTTTCAGTTTGCATAATAAGTATCATGGGGCAAAAATGTGTTGGCTGTGACGTTGTAACTATTTCCCAGAAAAATTAATTCTAAACTGAGACACTTGGAAACAAATAGTTCTTAGAAGGCTCTGTTTGTTTAGCAGACGTTGTTTATATATGAAACAAAGGAAATTTAATTGAAATTGTATGATATGCCCCTACATTCAAAAAAGGACCCACTTCAAAGTCTCTATTTTTAGTTGGCTTTAGATCACGCATCAATGCATGAGTTTCGGACTGACCAGGAACTGATCAGACCTTCACAGGAGCTCATCCTCTGAGACGTCAAACTCCAACTGCACCATCCAGGCAGCACAGCAGCAATTCCTCTGCTTGAACCATGCCCTCTGCTTTCTTCGGGGCCTCCAACTATATCCAGCACTTCAAATTCCCACCTCTGTGACCCTGTGGCCAACCAACCTTCCAAAAGCACAAGTGAGAAAGACAGTGTCAAATGGGGATGTGTACAAGTTGATAATCCTACTTAAAAGCACTCTCTAGAAATGCCAAAAAAACCATGCCAGGCATCTGCCAAGGACAGATTTGTTCGATAGAGCAGACCTAACAACCATCATGTATACAAGCACAGTTGCTCAAATCAATTGTCCATTTTCACAAATGAAGATCTGCTGTAGCATAATAAGTTTTAATAACAATCATAGCATTAATTAAAATGCGGAGATAACAAAATATGCAATAATTTTACAAAGGAGAAATCTGGAAATACATAGTCTGCACCAGTCTGAGGTTTAGTATAAGTTGACACAACCCCTGCCAAGACCAGTAAGAGTTAGGGTCTTCTATGTCAAGATCACTTTGTCCTTGAACTTTGCTAACATTTTTATTTTTTGTACAACCTAAAAATGGCAATATTGTCAATATTGTCAAATACTATATCAGCTCATCAGACAGATTATTTTTTAACCCCACATAGTTAGTTATTAAAGCTGTTGCCAGTCACCGTAATGGAAGCTGTGTCAGACTGCTCATATTCCCAAGTTACTCACAATTTGGGAATGTATGTCTGTCTTCTTGTAATGACAAATACTGATAGTGTTCTGGTGATAAGTTCTGCAGTCATTTCAATACTAGTTTTGCTGTAATTTATAAGTGTTTGTAAGGCTGAGGCGGCAGAAGGGATCATAGGACACCTAATTCTTAAGGGTCCTGTCTGCAAAATGAGGAGGATGGTCATAACCCTGCCTACAAGACTGCGATACTTTCACCCCTTTCGTGTTTGGCTATATGAACTTTCCAGTAATTCTAGCATACTGAGAAAAGGCTGGGTTTAATGACAAATGAATTAATAAATCCTCTCCTTAGGCTTTTAGTTGGCTTCCACAAGAGAGAGATCTTTAATTTAATATCTCATTGACCACTCTCAGGTATGAGGTTACTTCCCCAAATCTTTTTGTACTGTCACCTCTTGGTTATTAAATTGGTGTTGTCTACAAATTTATATTGTTGTAAATTATTTGGTGGTTACTGAGAAGTTCCTTTCACATTATCTGTTGTCTTCAGGTGATTGTTGGGAAGCAAGATGGAAATGGATAATTATTTTTTCTTGGCAATTTAAAAGTGCTTGTGAATAAGTGGAATATAAAATAAATTACTATGTTAAATATCTGAATTTTCCTTTCAGTATAAATGTAAAATAAGGTAAGCTTTCTGGACTAGACGTTATTGAACCTTTCTTCGTAAGTTGGACTTTTAAAAACTGTTATATTTATGTTCAAAAATAACCCAATGAGAAAGTTTAGGTATAATCAACTTAAATAATTAATCTCTACACTAGTCCTGCTTCTTTTATCCTGAATTTGGAAATGAATGTAGACCTAAATGCCCTCAAAATATGTTTGTCTCCAGGAAACATCTTCAGCTTCCAATGTTTACAATCACTAGCAGCACTAACCTTGAACTGGCTTTGGTGTGGCAAACGGGAATGGTATTTCTGGTTTTCTTTCTCTTGAAATACTGTTAGTGCCATTGGATGCTGAGCACATGGAGGTCCTGTAACTTGACTCACAAGGTCTTTGTATTGGGAGCTAAAAGTTTCTGCTGTGAACAGAAGGGTACCTAAGCTGGAGGCAGGATTCAGCATTTACGTGTGGAGCTCACGGCAGCACTGACACGGTGCTGAGATGCAGCTCACATACTGCTCTTCAGAGCAGATGCCATGCTGCAGGATCTGCTGCCTTGACACATTTGTGGTTCTTCCCTGAGGAAGGTAACCCTTCCCAACGACCAATCGTCCTCTAATAATAAACTTAAGTCATCCAGGTTTCATTATTTTTATGGTTTTTGTTCACAATTTTAGTGTTGCTAGGCAGCGATCACTTACGTGATGGCATCAAGGACAGAGTCAGGAACATTAAGTAACTCACGAGCAGAAAACGAGTCTATCACAAGCATGGTGAAACATAAAACAGATGATTGTTGTGTATTGATTTTAAAGCAAGGTACTTGACATGAGTAGAAGCTGGTAAAACCTGACTCTTTATTTAGGATTTTTATCAGTGTTCCCAGCAATTTTTACACAGAACAGCCATGGCTGCAGGTTCTGGCCCTGTATCATTGTGTTAGCTAGACACATTTTCATATTAATCATAATGACCATCTAAATTTCTGTTTTAATGCATGTCCAAAGCCCTGAGGGTTGACCAGCACAGGGAACAGAGCCAAAGCCAACAACCTGAATTGGGAAGATACTGGCAAATAAAAATGAGATTACCACTTGCAGATTCTTGCCTTTTGCTACCCTCTTTTCTTCCTCCTGTGCTGCTAAAAAATACAAGCATGTTAATTAAAAGGAACAAATGATGCAGTAACTAAATCATCACACTGTTCATCCTACATGTGGTGAGGCACTTGGTATACGTCACAGAAATTGATTTCTGGATTTAGTGCACTTCCAATTTTTTTTTTGTTTGTTTTTTCCAAAGTGCCTGTATTCGTGAGCAGCTCCTCTTCCTCTGGGATGGGGAGTGACACCAACTGAAACTACTGGCTGAGGTCAACCCTCTGTGACCCTGCAGGAACCAGGCTGTTTAGTTACTCCCTGCTTAGTGTTAATACTTCATGACAACCTCTGATCCCACAGTTGAAGTAGGATGAAATCTCAAAGGTTTGGGCTGATTCTAATTTGTTCTTCTGTAGGGATTCCTATATGGGAAAAATTTACATGAGACCTTCCTTTTTGCCATGTAGCTTACTGGTTTTGAAGTCCCATGAGGCACAGAGTTCTTCTTCTTGGAAAGCAGAAGTTCTCAATGCCAACAAACTTCCCAGTTTTCATCATGGTTCAGCTATTTTTTTCTTTTTTAAAATAGTCCTGGAAAAATAAACCACTGCATATAAACCAAATTCTGAGTCAAGAGAAACAAAGCAATGAGTTTAATGTCTGCAGCTAAAAGCTGGAAGAGGACACTTAATTCTTTTTGTGTTTATATATTTCCCCACACTACTTTTTGACTATTCCAGGTCCATGGCATTTGAAGGCTTATGTGCAAAGAGGGTTAAGTTGACCTTGGTTTAGAGGAGAGTTATGTCAGTCACAGGGTGAGATCAGGCTTTAAAGTATGCACAGATCCATCCCTCTCTTTGCTGATAGGATCTCTCAGACCATATGAATGAAAATCATAAATTTCTCCTATTCCTCCCTTTTAGATGGGGCGGTTAAGGCTATGAACTGGAGCTTATAAAAGAAAAAGCACAAGCTTCATCTGTTTTTTGGCGTGTTTGGAGATGGAAGTAGGTAACCTGGAGGGTTAGCTGCACTGTAAGTTTATCCATATGAAGTTCATTTCAGTTTCATTTTGAGCTTGGCCACAACTTCCACACACTCTCCTTACCCAATCCATCATCACAGTACTAAGGTTTCTGCAGTCAGTATATTGCAGTTTACTTTTGAACAGGTTAATTTTTAGCCAGATCTGTTCTAGTCATATGGACAAATAGACAGTCCTCTGTTAATTGCTTGTCTTTTTTTTTTTTTTTTCTTGTTTTAAAAAAAAAATAAAAAGAAAATGGAGAATGATGGGGTTAATGGATTAAAGTTGGGGTGCAGTTGGATAACCCTAAATAGAGTAAGGTTCTTGGCCATTGTATGACTTTGCTTTAAATTTAATCTCATGTTCTGGAAACCTGTAGTATTTGCACATGGAATACTCCAGTGCAGTTCAATGGGGATGTGACCATGTTTGTTCACTCATTTTATAACAGAATTAGTTTTTACACATGGAAAATATTGTTTTCTTTAATTCTATAAACATCTCAATTAAAGCCAATGTCCCTAATGAATTGCTAAGGATCCACAGAACATTTCTAACGAAGTAAGCAAACAAACAATCAAAAAGGGATTTCCAGACGCCCAGTCTCTGCTCTGCCTGTTGAACCAAAGCTGCTGTGTCTACATCTCAGACATTTGATCTCCTCATTTTCTGCTATTGCTTCTCAAAGAAATAGGAGGTACACAACATTTGTTTTAACAGAAGTATTCATTGTCTACTGCAAGTTGCTCTGGAGGAAGAATAAATACTCAAGACCTAAGCCACAAAGCACTGAGAATTTTCATATTGATTCCCAGCTTCTACAGAGGCATATACTTAGTAATTGCTTGAAAACATTGTATCTTTTTTTTTTTTTTCCTGATAGGGTGAGACAGTTCTAACACAGTCCAAATACTGTAATTCTTTTGTTCACTCCTTTTTTTTTCCATTCTCCTTTTCCTTTCTTTTCCTGTCTTTTTTTTCCTTTGCTTGTTTCTGTTTTTTTCCCACTTGATGCTCAGCAGACCATGTGTGGCAGCAGAGGGATTGTTCAGTAGTGGCTCTGTGGAATTAGGAAGCATTTCAAAGTGTTAGAAATCTGGAAAAAACAGTCTTAAACTTCTATAGTAGGAGAAGACAGATACAGCAAAGTTTAGGAAATGTGAAGAATCCCCCTTGGGACAGTAAATCCTGTTCTTAATATTAATGAGCATTGGAAAACAGGGCAGTTGACACTGAATGGCTTTCTGGTGAGGACTAAGACTGCAGATTTACATTTACTTTTACATTTACATTACTATTAAATGTTGTGTGATGATTCAGTTTGTTTGTATGATCTTCTTTTCCCCCTTTCTTTCTCCCAAATATTTATTTATCTGCTAGTTTCAACCAAATTCAGCAGGAACGTGGGTGTTTCTGGTGTTCCCATAAATTTCACAAAAATATTTAGCTGGGTACACGAAACACCGGAATTCAAACATTTTCAAAAGTGGGAAGATATCCACTTTTTTCTGAGGATATACGGGTGCCACCATTCCCAGCTTCCTTAGCTGTAGGGAATGAATATGCAATTCCCTTTCCATGCTTAATGCCTCATCAGTGTGCAGGCTCATGACTAAGAGAACTGAAATGAAGTGCAGCACTTCTTTTACACAAACATAGGCATCATGAGTGATTCTGTTAGTATTCCCACCCTAATAAAATCATAAAAACAGCACCAAGTTTGACAGAATGGCCCCAAACGCTACAATAAGTTTCAGGATTTGGGAATTTTTCCCAAATTTTTCTAGTGAGCAGGAAGGTTGAGTGTGCATGTGTTGTTTATATTTAGAGCCACAGCTCGTATGTCTTTTCTCATGCC
>VZTO01018441.1:22792-96584 GCA_013400615.1 Syrrhaptes paradoxus | reverse complement strand
TAAAAAAAAAATAAAAAGAAAATGGAGAATGATGGGGTTAATGGATTAAAGTTGGGGTGCAGTTGGATAACCCTAAATAGAGTAAGGTTCTCAGCCATTGTATGACTTTGCTTTAAATTTAATCTCATGTTCTGGAAACCTGGAGTATTTGCACATGGAATACTCCAGTGCAGTTCAATGGGGATGTGACCATGTTTGTTCACTCATTTTATAACAGAATTAGTTTTTACACATGGAAAATATTGTTTTCTTTAATTCTATAAACATCTCAATTAAAGCCAATGTCCCTAATGAATTGCTAAGGATCCACAGAACATTTCTAATGAAGTAAGCAAACAAACAATCAAAAAGGGATTTCCAGACGCCCAGTCTCTGCTCTGCCTGTGTCTACCAAAGCTGCTGTGTCTACATCTCAGACATTTGATCTCCTCACTTTCTGCTATTGCTTCTCAAAGAAATAGGAGGTACACAACATTTGTTTTAACAGAAGTATTCATTGTCTACTGCAAGTTGCTCTGGAGGAAGAATAAATACTCAAGACCTAAGCCACAAAGCACTGAGAATTTTCATATTGATTCCCAGCTTCTACAGAGGCATATACTTAGTAATTGCTTGAAAACATTGTATCTTTTTTTTTTTTTTTTCCTGATAGGGTGAGACAGTTCTAACACAGTCCAAATACTGTAATTCTTTTGTTCACTCCTTTTTTTTTCCATTCTCCTTTTCCTTTCTTTTCCTGTCTTTTTTTTCCTTTGCTTGTTTCTGTTTTTTTCCCACTTGATGCTCAGCAGACCATGTGTGGCAGCAGAGGGATTGTTCAGTAGTGGCTCTGTGGAATTAGGAAGCATTTCAAAGTGTTAGAAATCTGGAAAAAACAGTCTTAAACTTCTATAGTAGGAGAAGACAGATACAGCAAAGTTTAGGAAATGTGAAGAATCCCCCTTGGGACAGTAAATCCTGTTCTTAATATTAATGAGCATTGGAAAACAGGGCAGTTGACACTGAATGGCTTTCTGGTGAGGACTAAGACTGCAGATTTACATTTACTTTTACATTTACATTACTATTAAATGTTGTGTGATGATTCAGTTTGTTTGTATGATCTTCTTTTCCCCCTTTCTTTCTCCCAAATATTTATTTATCTGCTAGTTTCAACCAAATTCAGCAGGAACGTGGGTGTTTCTGGTGTTCCCATAAATTTCACAAAAATATTTATCTGGGTACACGAAACACCAGAATTCAAACATTTTCAAAAGTGGGAAGATATCCACTTTTTTCTGAGGATATACGGGTGCCACCATTCCCAGCTTCCTTAGCTGTAGGGAATGAATATGCAATTCCCTTTCCATGCTTAATGCCTCATCAGTGTGCAGGCTCATGACTAAGAGAACTGAAATGAAGTGCAGCACTTCTTTTACACAAACATAGGCATCATGAGTGATTCTGTTAGTATTCCCACCCTAATAAAATCATAAAAACAGCACCAAGTTTGACAGAATGGCCCCAAACGCTACAATAAGTTTCAGGATTTGGGAATTTTTCCCAAATTTTTCTAGTGAGCAGGAAGGTTGAGTGTGCATGTGTTGTTTATATTTAGAGCCACAGCTCGTATGTCTTTTCTCATGCCTTCAGGATCTACACACCACCCGCAGGAACTATTAGATTAAATCCTTGGAGTTTGGTATGCAAACAAACAAATAGTTCTGCAGTTAGCATCCTTCAAACTCATTTCAATGCACTTATTTGTTTTCTCTGGGGTCTGTGTCCTCAGATAACACTGCTGAATGTCACTGTCTTGCTGCACAGCCCTAAAAATCTGTGTCTAACAGCTGAACTCTGTGTTTTATTCTGAGCCTTCCTCTTTAATCTGTCAAATGCTCATTATACTGTCATACTTAGCAGAGAAAGTAATAATTCCTCTTCCATGGATGGCACTCTCTGAGAGCAGTACTGAAACTATTAAATAGGAGTACTAGGTCATCTGGGCTACAAGCATGACATTTCTGTCACTTTGTTTTTCACTTTTCTCTCTATTCCTTTCCTGATATGCTGCTGATAATGTAAATTTGTCACAGGTTTATGGTACTCCATTGATTTTTTTTTTCCAAGGGCAGAAAAATGTAAATATTCTCAGGTACCAAAAATACTCTTTTCTCAGAAGTTTCATCTAGACTAGGATTATCCTATTAGGCAAATTCAGCAAAATAAATTGACCACGGATGTTTCACATTGGTTTCAACAAATGTACTTTTTTAAAACTATATTACTTAAAATTACTTTTCAAAGATCTTTCCTCCATACCTCTTCTTGTTAGACCTTGGAAGGAAAGCTGTGGTTCCACCCGGCTTCCCAGGAGGGCAATGTGGCAAAAATTGTGAATGCATCTTCCTTTCTGCTATAGGATACTGATTTTTCTTTGCTTTTCTGTAGCTCCTAACACCTCCTGTTTAGCACAAAATTCCAGGTAAGAGATGTGGGGCAGGGAAATGTCAAGCATCACCTTTGATGCTTCCCATTTGCATCCTCTTCCTTACATATCAGTTACTCTGGAGAAGGCTGACCAACACTACTCATCCCGAGGCCCCCTGACTGAAGAATGTCCTGAATTTCAGTGTTTCCAAGGAGCGAATTCTACACAACAAATGTTCAACCCAACAGCAGCACTGAGCTGGCTTCCCTGGCTCGTGTCGGGTGTCCTGCTTTGGCTGTGATTATCAGAATGGATTCCAACTCCCTGTGTCATTCATTCATCTCTTGTATTTCATCCTGTCCTGTTCACCTCTTAATATGCTTCACTGCACTGAACTTTACCTCCTGCTTATATGGCCTTCCTTTTAAACCAGCTGTGAGTTTCCAAGCTGACTGAACTCTTGGTGGGAGATAACTGTGTGTTGTTTTCTTGATCAGCAAGGTTTCTCACAGACCAGCTTGTCTTACCAGAAAAAAAAAAAATCCACAAAATATTCACAGCAGCTTTAGCTTAAGCTGCAGACTGGCTTGAACATAAAAGGCATTATTGAAAAGAGAGATGCTTTCTCTGTTTCTTTTCCCCTGGACTATAAATGATGCCATCCAGCTCCACAGGATGAAAGCATGGCTCCAGAGCTTGTAGGAGCTATGAGCTTTACAAATGCAACCATGAAATTCTTCATGTACAAAGTCAAATGTATCTATCCTCTCACAACCTGAGTGGTTTTTGTCAGCAGGCATCCTCTCGCGCAGGCCTGAGGAAGCAAAGCGTTTTTCTGTGTCTGAAGCAGTACTTTTCTGTGACTATTTTTAGAGGTCTGAGGGTGGACGTTTTTTTCTTTCTCAAATGAAGTTTAAGAGTGCCTCACTGAGTTTTGACTGTTTGTTTCATTCCTTCTGTCTCTTCAGTTATCATTACTCCAGGATGATTCACATTTCTTTCTAAATGCATATGTTTGAATGCCTATTGTGGGGAGCTTAGCAACTGCATCTCACTGAAAAGCCCATGCTGGGTGAGCCGTGGCTGATGCTTAACCTTTCCTCCTCTTTGTCAGGAAAAAGGTCATTGCTATGAGCTCATGACTGAGCAATGTTCTGCAACATTTGATTATCCTGCTTTCTACCTCTGCCTGCCTCCTCCTACCATCTTCTCCTTTCCTGGTCACTGGAAATATTTCTTATAACCTTGTTACCTCTTGTTCTTCAACCAAGGTTTTGCAGCATGGACAGTCCAACAGCGAGGCAGCGTAGGGATATCAACAGAATTCTTACTCTTGGCCACTAGTTCTTCATTTTAATTACATATCCAGAAGTCATAGGCCCAACTTTCCATTGCCATCCCTCCAACATATTTCACTGGCTTTTCATTGATTAAGCTGAATGGACAGACTTCAAAACTTGTGACTTATACTGCAAGCCTTGCCTACAAGTCACTTTGATAGTGACTTGGCCTAGACTCACTTTGTCCTATAGACTTTAGTCATATCCTTTACTCATTACATACAGTCAAATTATTGATTTTCTTCTTAAACCAGCAGGCTAAAATAATTTCAGGTAGAATATGTTTCTTTTCTAACAACTTTGAATGACACATGATTTCCAGAAATTTCAAAAAATGAAACAGGAAAGAAAGGAGGAATTTAGCTTTTTACAACTAGGTCTGCCATCAGTATATACTTGTCAGTCTACTCAAAAGCAAAGATAAATAATAGTGGAGAAAGGAAAGCTACTTGTCAGATTTTAAGCACAAGCAAAATCATGGACTGACAAACTGCAAAAAGATCCAAACTCTGTTTTTAGAAAAAAAAGTCTCCTAGAAAACATATTTCTCCCACAGTTTATGCAGCTAAAGAATAAAAGCTTTGTAATGGGCCAAATGGAAAAGGCATGATTAAAAGGGTATTACTGGAAACAGAGGCCCCATGTTTCTCTTGATTTGCGTGGGAATTATGAGCAATAATAAATGCTTCAAGGAAAGCTTCACATACCGTCTGCTTAGAAACTGAATTTATAGTAAGCATTCTTCAAGAAGTTACATACAGACACTCGCTGCAACAATGTCTGGAAACTTTTTGGCCAGCATACCCTCTAAGCCATCCAGGTTGTGGTCCTGGAGCTTTCAGCACTCGTTGTTCTTCAACTGCCCTCCATGACTGGCTGGCAGATGCCAGAGCTCCTAGCTGCTCTCACTCAAGGCTGCAGGAAAAAATGCCGTATTGTCTTTATCTGCCTTCAGCACCTACTTTAGATTATTTTACTAGTTCACTAGATCAGTGTGATTAGGTTTATCCCTTTTGCCCATTAGCAGCTCAGCGGAGTATTAAAGGCATAATAATAATAACAAATCTACCTTGAGTCAAGTTCAAATCACGCTTGTTGCAGGCAAGTCTCTACCAGTTTACAAGGAACCACCCCAGTGTTTCAACTGCTTTTGAGAAGCCCCATCACAAAGCAAAAGCTTTCCTTTCAAACTGTTAGTATAGAAATTCAAGGGTCCACATCTGCAAGCCCAAAGGTCAGAACTGAGCTTGGGAAACTTGTTTCCCTAAAGTAGCCTCTCAGAGAACCCACTTCACCAGGCATGAATTCCCTATTGAAAGATCTTTCACCTTACCGAAATAAAAATTTGAAAACCTTGCAGCAAGATGAAGGAAGGTTATAAAATTTGGAAGATGTTAGCTGGGTAAGAACCAAGATCAGCATCAACCTTAGTGATTTATGTGCAAATCCGTCATTTAATTTATAAAAAGAGGACGGTCTTTACAACTTACAGTAAACATAAGAGAGCAAATATAAAATCAGACACTGAAGGTTAAAAAACTATTGTGTTTATGAAGAAATACATACAATTTTTATGGATACCAAGAAGTATGATTTCGGCGATTTTCTGAACAGACAACAGTGAATGACAGCAATTGAAATTTAAGCAGTAAAACCAGCAGTGACACATTAAGAACATTTTGTAGGCTTGTCTTCTGTTTCAGAATGGAATTACTGAGATTGTTTACAATGAAACTAGGAATCATAGACCTGCTGCTCCTGCTCTTAATTACAGCCTGAAAGTTGGGCTGTGTTCCGAGCTAAATTTATCTGAGGAAGGTGAATCCTCGCAATTAACAGAGTAAATGAGCTCTGTTAATTTAATTAGCACTGAAATAATGCAAAATCTGCTGGTTTGCATATGGTAGTACATGTGATGGTTCAACATGAGTGTTGCCCTCACATCTCTTAATATAGTTAACAGAAATGCCAAAATGATAAAATTGGCTGGATTAAAATCGCAAGACTTTTACAAGCAAAAAACCTTGCTCTGTTTTCCCCCATTTTAAGATTACTGATACTGAGCTCACTTTGTAGAAAATAAAGACCAAACTTAAATGAAATCTGAGGATGTCTTCTAATTAGCGCTTGGTGGGAAAGGCTTTCTGCTTTGTTTTGGTTTTGCTTCTGAATGAGGCAGACAGGATGCATACTCCACATCCCAGCCCAGGTGTCCTGATGGCTGGGTTACCCATGGCGCTTGAACAAATTTCTGCTTCCCTGCTCGCCTGTCTCCTTCTTTCTTCCTTTCCACTCTTCCTTGTTTTGTTCTATCCCTAATCACATGTTTCCGCAAACTATTCTTTCTACACGCATTGAGTGTCACAAGATTATTCGGTTTAAGGTCATGAGACTTCAAGTTCTGCTTTTTTTCGCATTTTTAATGGGCTTGTTAAGTTTAACTCTGTTGTGTAAAATAAAAGGATTCAGTACAGGTCAGACCTCAAATCTCAAGTGAAGCTGGTGATAAAATATCAACATTAAAAAACAGTTATTCCACTGAGGCTTTAGAAGCAAAGCTCCAATGCTTGCAACCCCACACTCCTCCATCCCTGTAGAGTTTGAGACAGCTCCTTCTTTCTCCTTCTCCTGATCTGAACCAGCGATTTGAGTGCAATGGTTGCTTGGATTGGGTGAGCAGGATGGAGCTGAAGGCTTTCAGCCTTGTCTTAACCAACCTGGTAGCTTCGTTGGTAATTTTTCTAATTTGGATTGAAGATCCTGAATTGTGGTAAGCTAGTCTCATGTGCTAAATTTAATTATATCTTGAAATAAGAAAATGGGCCATTGTCATGGTAAGACCTCCATGATGCTTTTGCTGGTTTCAGTAATATTTGGCAAAAGTCTTAACACATGTAACAGTCTTGTAAGGATAAGACAACTGAAAACTGAAAACAGCAACAATTTTAACACTTGAGGTCTGTTTGTATCAGAAACATTTTCTGAAAACATCCCCAAGCTTCCTGTGGCTCTGGAGCTAGACATCAGCCCTGTCAGTCCTCCCAGCCCTGCTGCAAGGTTGGGCTGACCAGCTCTGATGCAGCCCGTCACCAAAGTCAGCGAACTGCTGTTGTGGCCTCGGCAGCGCCGTACTGCACAGACCCCAGCCTGCAGACACTACCCAGGCTCCCCAGACAGCACAAATATTCCCTTATTTAAAACTCTAGTGGAATTCAAAGGCTTTAGTTGGTGGTTTTAGTCAGGATTTTTTCTTATTAGGAGAACAACACTACCTCTCCTTTCTCCTCTAAATCCATCTGTGCAGCTTGGTTTCTGTTAGTGGGTCTGCTCCATCCCACCCCTGAGTAAGGTCTGTAAAAGGGCCTGAAAGGAAATGGGAAGTTTGCAAGGCAGTGCCTCCACCTGGGCTTCTAGTTACCTGTCTTTCAAATCTTCTTTACAAATCTTCTGAGTCTGTCTATTGATTTTTAGCACTAATATTGCTGAAGTGTGTGTGTATAAACTATGCTACGCTAAACTAGGCTATAATAAGTTTCATTACTGAAATACAGTTATGCATTCTACTGTACTAAAAAGATGGTTCAGGATTTCCATTGGCAAATCTCATTACATTTAATTTGTCAGTGCAAACCAAGACACATCTTTTGATGCAGTCAGGTAGATAATTATATTCGTAACATATAAGTTATAGGGGTTATTAAAAAAAACCACCAAACAACAGCAGCCCTTGCCAGCCCATATAGTGCTACGTGAGACCCCGCACGGCTGATGGATCAGGTCGTTGACCTGCATTGCTGGGAAGGCAGCTATTGATTAGATTTCCTTGATGACTGTTACTGAAGTGCTCTGACATAAACTCAAGTTTCCTTGTGTAGTCTTTGATAAGTGCCTCTGTTTAGAGTTCAGGACCACACATGGTTTGGTTATTTTTTTTTTTAATTGAAATTGCTGTTAACAAATCCCAGTATTGTGTCCTTGCTGTAATTTATCACCTTGTCTTTCCTTCTCTTTGTTCTTTTATCTTGTATGTTTGAGTTCCTCACTTCCAATAGTTAAAAGAATAGCCTGCAGTGTGAACAGTCTGTTTATCTTCATAATAGAATTAGTAACCTGATATATCAGCTAGATAAACTTGCCTAGCAGAAAAAAAAACCTCCCACTTTCTTAACCATCCAGGGAAGCAGTCACTGGATCCTGCATAGATCCTGGATGAGATCCTATCCTGAGATGTTTGTGTACTACCCTGATGCTCCAGGAGCTCTTTCAGAGCAAACATACCATCCAGGAAGCAAAGGGAGAGCAGTGTATTCTTGCCAAACCTCAAATATTTGCTCTGAGACAGCCCTCGTCAGCTGCTAGCACAGGCAGCAAAGGAGCCAGGCACCAGAAAGCTGCCATTCAGACTTGGCAACCAGATAATAAGAGATGGTCTTGCATTTTTCAGACAAATATTTATTTTCTTGCTAGGGCAGTGGCTTGAGGATAAATCTGCTCAGACTTCTTAAAAACCTCTTTTCTTAAGTTATGTGGTTAGATGATTTTCAAGGAAATTAAAAAAAAAAAAAAGAAGTGGCTGGAAGTGTCCCACAGCTGAGCAAACACAATACATCTGTTGGAGTGAGGATGAGTAGCCCAAGACACGCAGCCGCTCCGCGACCCCTGCTTGGGAAAGGGGATGCTGAGTGCAAAGCGCCCTGGAATGGAGGTGGAAACCTCCCTTCTGCCAGAGCATCCATCCACCAGAGCACTCCAGAAGAAGCCACAAAAGGTCTCCTCATACATGGCACGTCAGGCAAACTCTGAGATCAGCTCTTGGTTAGAATGCCACTGCTCTGAGCTAAGCAACTTCTGTGTGCAGGTCAGAAACCTCTTCTCCCTACTCACGCATCCATTTGTGGGCAGTGTGTTTGCTAACATCAGCACAGCAAGCATAAACACAGCTTTTACAGAAATTTGATGATCCTGATAGAATTATTCAGCACAGAAGATAGGCAGCAGCATGTTTGGGTTAATTCCATCTACCATTTCCTTTTCTTTCGACTGTAAAAAATGTGACTAGAAAGGAAAGAAAACTCCACAGAATACCAGCCTTGCAGCTATAACAACACATTTTGATCAAAGGTAGAAAATTTTGGTTAGAAAATGCCATGTGGTACTCTGAGAGTTAGAGGCGGCCCATAATCATCCTTTGCATAAGGGATGAAACCCTCCCCACCGTGCTTCTAGCTCCCGGCATCCCACTCCTCTGCACCAGGATAGCTCTGACCCTGCTGGCGGTAGACATGAGAGGTCCAAACCGCTGTTCCCACAAAGCACAACACCAGCTTCTCTGAATTTTGAGAGTATAACCTGTTATTTGATTTGAAATTCTGTGGAAAGCGGTCACTTTTTTTTAAATAGGAAGAACTTGGTTTATTTAAAGAGCAGATTTTATATTGATTTTGATAGGTAGATTTTTGATGGTCAACAGTCTTGGTTATCCATGGATACTGAGCAACCAGCGAGGCTTTGTAGGAGTGAAGAGGCTGATGCTGCAATTTTGATCACATTCCAATGGGCATAATTACAAAGTGCATATCAACACTCCTATCTTTGAGGATTTCTTTGCAGCCGTTTAATGGGTGTGTGCTGGTGAACAGCACAGTACTATGTCTCTTCACAAAAAGCGTGTGTTTTTCAGCAGAGTAGTTATACAGTAAAGCATGTTTCAAATGTAAAACACACAATAATCAGATTTCACTTCATTGTTGTGGAATATCAGATTTTTCTTGGACTGGGATAAAGTTAACAACCTAGAAGTATGAATTTAATTTAACCTGATAGCTAAACATAGAGAAAATATCAGGTATCAAATCCTGTTTGGACCCACAGCTTGCAAAGTCTCAGTCATGAAGCTGTATTTCAGAGTAGACTCTGGATGAGAGATGGTGGGATATTTTTTATTGAGGATAGAGAAGTTTCTGTTTTTTTGTTTTTATTAAAAGACTCTCAAGGTGGAATTCTACAGTGAAAAGCAGATTAATCAAGTCAAATAATTTTCTTCTGCTGTGCAAAGGGTTTACTGATAGATTTAGCCCTTCTCTTACTCTCATGATAGGTGAAGTAAATTGGAGGAGGCAATAACCCTATTAATAAATAAAAGATATAGGGGATGGTCCTTTTAAGTGAAGGATGGTTTACTACTTTAATAAGAGCCATGGTGCAATGCTTCTGCCCTTGAATACTCTTTTCCTTCTTTGATGTCTCCTATCTGTTTATAAAGTGCTCTGAGATTGCAAGGATGAAGCACCCTATATAAAGTACAAGGTCTTCGTCTGTCTGTATTAAAATAAGCCAAGACAATTTATGTTTTAAAATGAAAGGGAAAGAATTCAGCAAAGAAATCAGCTTGCCATGTTTTGTTGCAAGATCTGAGAAAAACTTTTGATAGAGCTGACACACTTTTCCATTATAACGTAAATCACAGACACAGTTTCATAAAGCTTCACCTGGTTTTCTACTCAGAGTAAATTAATCTGAAAAATTAGAAACTAAAACTTAACAATAAAAAAATTCCAGAAAGTTGAAATGAATGCAGAGTTCTGGGTTCTAGGGTGTAATTACAGTCTAATTCAGGCAAACTGCAATTACACATAAATAGTGAGTTGAAGTGGCACTGCCATGTGGAGACGAAGTTCTGAACCACTCTCTGTCTTAAGGGAAACTTGCTATGCCAAGGTGGCATCTAATATGCTGAAACAACCATAAAAAATGTTTGGTCTGTGTGGCAGGCTTTATTTTATTAAGCACATTGAAAGTGATACACCTACAGATGTCTGCAGTAGTGGTTCTTTTAGCTGGTATTTTGTTTTTTTAATTTTAAGGAGCAAATCAAAGGCACAGAAGATAACTCCAGAATTGGTCCTATACCACGCAGCTTCTCAATGCCATTTTTGATGCTTTTGTTTTGTATTTCTAGACTAGACCTGCTACACCTATGGTGCCCAGACCCTTCTTTGGCTGAGGAAAGCTCGGAGTTTATGAATCCTATGAGAGCTGGCAGGAGTACTGCTTTGGCTGGGCTTCTGCTCAGGCTTTCAATCCCCACCACGTGTCACTGAGCTTGGGATGCCATATGCTCTCCAGTGGGTGCACCAAGTCCTCAGACGGGGTCTCATGATGAAGAACGTCCCATGCTGGATCAGCCAACATGGGGTGTCTGCCTGCCCAAGAATGCAGTGCACCTCATCCTTTCCAGGTCATTGTATTCACTGACAACAGGCAGGACACTTTGGGCAGGCAAAGGACTTCAAATATAGTCCGAATACAAATACAGTTCAAACACAGTAACAGTCCCAGTTCAGCAAACCTGCCAAGTGCATCCTTAATTGCCGTGCCGAATTACAAGCAAGAAGTTCCGCTGTCGCATTCCTTTGTCCACATAGGTCAATGAGACTGTCACGCTGCCTGCCATGATGGGTTAGAAAGAGAAGATTAAAAATGAGAGCCTTTCTTTGTGTAGTTAAGAGCTTTTCCAGTTCTTTTATACTTAGCAGTTGGTGAGCTGTTTGAGACTGGCTGCTTCTAACAAATCCAGTTAGCTGATTGTCCGCTGAAAAGCTACAAGAGGGGAGAAAACCCACCCTAATAAATACTGAAGATTTTGAAAGAAGAAATTGTGTTGTAATTCTTTGTATTTAGAGTTTCATGGCTTGATTAGCCATTAGCTATCAGCCATATAGATGAACTATACATTAAGTAAACCGGCAGAAAACAGCTAATCATTGTACATGGCACTCATTTTTTCTCACCTAACCCTGGGCTCTGTGTGAGTACAGCTATTATTTCGTACATGGCAGATATTTGATATGGTGTGTGTCCTGTTATTGTGACTCTGTAAAGCTTCTGAGGATTAACAAAGAAAGGCCGTGGAAATGTGCTGCCTGAAATGTCAAACACAAAAGAGGAGGAAAAAGCAAAATATGGGAAAAATAGACGCGTTTGTACCTAAAGCTCTCCAGGGAATCAGATAATGTAGGTTCAATTTCTGATCCCACTACCTGCTTTTTTATGTGACCTTGGGCAAATCATTTAACTTTTCTTTCTCCATTTTCTCTTCTGTAAAACTGACACCATGCTTTTCTGAAAGGAAGGGGAAAGGGACAGGTTTTGGCCTCATTTCAGCACAGAGATCATCTCATGTGGACAATGGAAATATAGATGAAATTCTTTTAAGAAAATAATTTATAACATGTGTTCCTCCTGAATTAAAATACAGGATGTCATAAAATACACAGTGCTTACATTTTCCGTCTTTTTGTTATATATCTCACATCAGAGTAAAATAGGATGTACTGAAAACTAACTGCCTACAGCCCCCCAACACATGCACACAAATAACAGCAGACTTTTGACCTCTTGAAGCATAAAAAATAAGCATTCTACTCTTTTTTTTTTCTCCATTAAACTGCCAGAGTTTTTTCTAGAAGACTTACCTTTGGCAAAAGATTCATTTGTTGCAAATCTTCAGAAACTATGGCAGAAGCCTGCTCTGTAGCTTTCAATTTATTGGATCTGAACAAAGTCACACATTTCAACAGCAACTATAAAACAAATTGAGAAGATTAAGGTGTGTATCTCTTGTCACCCAGCAGACTTTTGCTAGCCCTCCCTTGGTCTGACAGCACTTTTAAACATTTATGTGGCCTAGGATTTATATTCTAACTGCATGCAAGTAAAAAATTACCCTAGTTGGTATCAAAAACCTCAGTGGATGTGTTATTTTGGATATCAGTTATTTAATTTCATGCTGACCTGAAGTCACACATTCTGCCATGGAGAACTGCTGCTATTCCACTGTTTACATACCCTGAACAAATGTTTAAAACACCCCTTCCTGTAAGCAAAGCTCAAAAGGAAAAGCTTGGCCACTCTTTACAGAGAGCAGGTGAGATGTGGTCCCGCTCTTTGGCTCCCGAGGGCTCCCGAAGAGCTGAGCTCTGGGTTGGCCTCCGTCCCACGGCCGCAGGGAGAAGGTGCTCAGCCTTCATTCTTGGACGCTGTGCAGATGTTGCGGATCCTCCTCTGCAAACCCACAGTATACTGGGTTCACTGTCACCATCGTGACAAATGGGCATTTCTACTTGTAAATCAAAGACATCAATCCTTCAGCAGATTATTCTGGATTGCTCCACGTGGTGAGAGCTGTAACCTCCTTCCTGAAAATGTATTCCAGAAATAACTGAGAATCTGACCTGTAAAAGAAAAAATTGTCACTAAGCAGAAATTAACTTATGATAAAACAAAGCAAAGGCATTCTGAGCTCTTGTAACACACGTATTTGGAATGTCTGTGGAAAAAAATAGCATAGGAGTATATCATTAAGATTATCTAATATTGCATCCGCATAAAGAAGTTAAATTAAGGTTTTCTGTGTCTTTATCTTATTTCTATCACTTCCTAACTTTTCTGTACTTAACTTGGCATCTTCAGCTGTGTCCTTAGTACTCTCCATGAGTCATACGTGAAGTATCTGGACAGCATATGCTCTCTGAATGAACAGATTTTTAAAACACGATTATTCATAGTTGTATGAGCAAAACCCCCTTCTTAAACATCAGTATGTACCAAAATCAGTCATCTGAGTACCCACAGGAAAGGAACTGCAACGATACGGAATGGAGAAATTACACTTTATCTCATATTTCACAAGCTCATTCATTCTATCTGCAACTTTTTATTTGTGAACCTCAGGCCTATCTAAATACCCTCTAATTCACAGAAAGCACAGTTCCCCTGTTTTCACAACACTGACAAAAGAAAAACAGATATTTTTGTGTGTTCATTGTAATAAAATTCACTCCATTTTTTAAAAATAATTATTTGATATCCTCTTTCTTTCCGAGAATTCTGACCTTTCAATGTTCCCTGTAGTTTTTAACGTCGTGCACTGATGTGGCATGGGGATAAGGCTGAATTGAAGGCCTTTGTCCTAGGAAACTGCAGCAGGTATAGCTTCTTTTCATTCCTGAGTTTTTTTTTCCTTTCACATTTATGGGGCAAGCCCTTAGGAATACTTAAGGTAATATGAATTATGAATTGCATGCAGCATGCTGACCTATTTTTATGCACACTCTTTTTTTTTTTTTTTTAGGAGACAAATCACTTGATTTTTTTTTTTTTCATGTAAAGTTTGCATCCAGGCCAAGGATACAGCAGCACTCAGTGATTCAGGCTTATGAGTTATTCTGCCAGGTTCTGCCTTGTTAAATTCACACACACCACATCATCTTTGTGACCTCATTTACCTCTTAAGAAGCCAGTGCCTGAAGCAAAGGAGATTTAGTTTTAAAGCAGTTGTTTTGGCTTTGTATGTTCAAAGCTATTGAATAAATAGGTCCCTCTGTAAAAGGGCTTGTGTCCCTGCAGCTATTGTTTGGTACAGAGGTAGTACCAGAAAGCATTATACTGTACTCTAACAGCAAGCAGGCAACCTTTGACAAAAGCATGAAAAGAAAACAGATATGTTAGCTCCAGACATTCATGTTCTTAACCTTTGGTTTCATTGCTCATAAAGAAAAAAAAAAAAAAAGAGTTTTTAAAGCAGCAAATGTGCAGGAATGGCACAGACATGATCATCTCCTGAAGGCTATGAGTCCAAATACAGATGTGGGCTGTGGCAGAGATCTGTTGCCCCCTGAAGTGCAGAAAGTCCACTATGGGACTTGCAAAATTTTGAAGAAATGCATTGAACGCACTTGGTCGGAGTGTTTGCTTATATGGACAAGGTATTCAATAGTGTGGCTGGTTGAAAGGGGACCTGTACAAATGGACAGGCCAGCGGGGAGCACTCAAATGTATGTGTAACTGGAAAAGAAATAGCGTACTTCAAGATAGCTCAGATGACACAGAGCTTACTTCCCTCCCTCAAAGTATTACTCGGGTCTCTGCAGCAATTGGAGGGCTAAAGGCTTCTAGCTCCACCAGTAGGATTTCATCAGTTCAGAGAGGTGGGTGTGGGTACAAAACACAGGTACAGAAAAGACGGTGTCCACAGATAAAGCTCATTTCTATGAAAAGACATGTTGCTGACACTGTGTGATGCCAGTACTACTCCTCAGCTCAAGGGAGACTGAGATAGGTCTGATTCCCTTTCCAGAGCTGCTTCTCAGATGTCTGTATAATTATGTAAATTAATCTTTCTTAGTCCTTCTGGGGAGGAGGATGTGTGCTATACACGCTGTCGTCCCTCAGGAGGGCATATATAAGCCACATCCCTCCCAGCCTGTCCCTGGCAGGTCCTTCCTCACTGTGGTGGCCTTTCTTTTTTTCCCCTTGGTCTCCTCACACCAGGACACCGTTCTCTTAGAAATTACTGGGTCCAGGTAAAGCAAAAAGGTAGGTTTTCTAGAAATCCCACTAGTCAACTCTGGGTTTCTCTAGGCATGCCATATGGTTAAACCTCACAAGTGTTGTAGCACAAAATGCTGACTATACACTCCAGCATTTCTTGACTGGGTTGAGGCAACCCCTCAGACCACCCTAATCTCATGCAAACTAATTCACAGATCTGGGGAGAACTATGAAATGCATGCCCCAAAATCTAGTTCAGTTTTCCCATGTTTTCAGAAAAACAGTGTGTGATTAATGAAATATTGCCTATATGTATTTTATTTTGCAGCAACTCATTCTGCAGCCATTTCTGGAAGTCATTTCCACCTAAGACCTGCTTCTATGGCAGTGAATTTTATGTTTTCTTTCTCTGAGCCTTTATTTGTGGTCTCTGAATGCCCATCCATTACCTAAGCCAGTTTTACAAGCTAAAACACAAGCTCTCCATGAGCCGGCATCCACATTTACACAATGGAAAGATGAAGAAATGTGTGTATGTTTATTACTGCACTGATCATCCGTCTTCAGGATTCTTCCACATTAAACTCAGTACAACACAGGGTCTTTATTTGAGGCTCAGCTTTATTGCCTTTTGCATTTCTTCTAACCATTACTGTTAAAGGAAAGAAGAAAGTGATCAGACCATCTGTATAAGAGCATTTAGGAAAACATCTCTGGGAATGTCATTATTGCTTTGAGATTAAAAAATAACCAGAAGGGGAACCAGAATGTTTCCTATTTGTACAGTATTTCCTCATCATTTAATTTTGTGGGTCTCACCATTCCCAAAATCTCCACTTTCAGGGATAACCAATTGCAAGCTTGTTAATGAAAAAATAATTAATTGCATTTCAGGAGTGTTTCCAGAAGCTGAAAACCTTCTTGCCCCTTATATAATTTTTATTTGTGCTCTTTCCCATGTTTTTTTTTGCAGATTTTTGACCCATATATAATTATTTTAATAAATGAGCACTTTCAAGAAGATATGACATTGTTAATTATGTCATAAATTATATTAAGAGACAAGATTAGTGAAAATATGATAATGATAATGAGAAGCTATTATTTATTTATTCCAAAGGCACAAAAGTATAAATTAAATCTTATTTGAAAGTATTAATTAATGATTCTGCTGCTGTTGCTAATACTGAGCCAACAAAGCAATGGAATATTATGTCAATGCAGTGCACGGGAAGTGATTCAATTAAAAGTATAAAATATTTATGTCTCTAGGCTGTGAGCTGGCACTGTAGGTTAGAAATAAAACAGGAATATTTGAGGCTGATAAATTTAACCCAGATAATTTTGCACATAGATCTCTTTTTCCACAGAATCCATTTTTCAGCATGTTTTCTGACGATTGCCTCAAGAATGTAAACAGAAATATGAAGGTGGGCATGAGTCAGCGTGAGAGTGGGCTCCTGACTTTTACAGAAAGACACTTCCCAAACAGGCAAACATATTATCAAGATCCTACAGCTTTGATTTTGTTAATTTTTTAAGTAAATGGCAGCTGGTGATCAATTCAGTACTGAGATGATACAGCACTGGTACTCCAGGGAAGATGACCCCACAACACTCATGATGGCAGAAGATCTTCAGTTGTGGAGTAGGTTGCTACAATTGCTTTGACCCTTCTGTATAGCACTCCAAGATGAAAACTGCTCTATCGTGACTCAAGGAAACATGATTTCTTTCCCAGCATTGTATAAAAGCAGCCACAACACAGGGATCAGCTCTGTTCCTAGAACTGTCCTAAGCTGTGGTTGCTTTGGCCTGCGTCAACTGAAAGAAAGGCAGGGCTGGGAATAAAACAATAGAGGAGAGGATCATTTTACTCACAGACCTGCAACAGTAGCTATTAAAATGTCTAGGGCTCTTCAATCCCCTGACAAAGTCAGTGGAAAGACTCCCTTTTTTGTGAAGGACTCTTGTGGGTATTGGGTTGGTCTTTGCAGATGTAGAAAGAATAGATGCCCCTCAAGACATGATCCAAGGAAACAGGTTAATCAAGACTTATAGCACTCACTTCAGTATTTCAAAGGCACTTACTGTCATTTACTAATTTAATGGAGTCCAGATTTTTAAAGATTAAGATATTCTCAGTATTTTCCAGACTACAGTTTAAAGATTAACTCTTATCCTGATTTGTAAAAAAAGTATGGATAACACATACTTAACACACACACCTGGCCTCTTTCAGAAGCCACTTTACAAGCTCACTTGCAATATAGTTGTGTGTTTATAAACACAGATAGGATACATTGTGCTGAAGCCTTCAGTTATGCATTTACATGCACCAGTGAAGGGTGAAGTCTGTCACGGACATCAACAGTCGACTCTAGCAGCTTACTTGGGATTCAGCCTTTCACTTACTAATGCCTGTGAGTGATGCTGAGCCTGTTGCGGTGTACCTGTACAAATATGGATGGCTGTACACACAAAATATCTGATTCTTCATATGTCTTTTCAGTCTCACTTGCAAATTATGTTGTATTGCACAGTGTCTGAGAAAGTTAGCCAAAATTCTCTTGTTACTGTTTGCACCTCACGGTTTTGTTGCTGGGGCAACTGGGGACCTTTGCTGTGGAAATGTTGCTTTCAGACTTTGAGATATTGCCAGTGCTACACAGACTTATTCTGAATGTTAAATAATTTAAAAAAGATAAAACTGGAAGTAAAGAGCATGCTTTGAGAAAGGACTGGAATACTTTGACGTAAACACTTGGTTTGGTGCACACAGATAGACGATAACTATGGCAGCAGATTAGCAGTAGCTTCACAAAATGGAAGAAGTAAAACAAACTTCCAAGCCTTTTGACATAAATAAGATTAACTGTCAGAAGGGAGAAAATCTGCTTTAGTAATGTGCTGGACCATGACTTCAAATCTAAATTTCTGTCTTGAAACTTATTGCTCCTGAAAGACAACGTGGACATTAAAAGAACCTGCAGAGCGCCAGCTATAGAAAGACCTGCCCAAATCTTTCATGATCTTCTCTCTTTTATAATGCTTCCTTCCTCATTTTGTTTGGTCTGATACTGGTTTCTAATACACCGTGATGGGTTAAGAACTAAATCTCAAATCTCAGCTTCTCTCTGATGTGCTATGACTGAGTGACAGAAGAGGAGCAGCAGCTTCAGAGCACCAAAACAAGAGTCCCAACTTGCTGATATCACAGGAGTCCAGACAGACCTCCTGCTGCCCAACTTCAGCCATTGTTAGAGGTCTGCAAAGAGCCATGTGCCAGCAGTCAGACACAGCAGAACCATATGAGGTCCTGCCAGGTTCTTACCCACAGTAGCTTTTCCTCCCCTATTTGTAGAATGAATTGTTCAATACAGAGGAATGAACAGAGGTGAGGGCTTCCACTTCTTTTTTTTTTTTCGCATCCTTTCCTCAAAATGTTCCCACAACAAAGGTGGCTTCTGCTTAAATGCTGATCTGTTCCTAAGCTACTGTTCAAACCGAGCCCTGGTAAAGCACAAGTATTTGATGGGAGAGGAGAAAATAATGAGTCATCTCATTTCAAATTAATATGAAGAGGAAGGTGATTAGTATCCCCTTACTCTAGTTGTCTTCAGCGTGGCTGCTTCCATCAGAGCTACTCACCCTCGGAGCTCCCGTTAGAACCAAAGGAGAAAATTAGGCACCTTTAGAGCAAGTCACCTGGTTTATTTTATCTTTATTGAGCTGCTCCAAAAGTGCCTCTTTCTCTCCATGAGCTAAACAGCCTAAATGACTGGCACCATGCTGGGGATGCCTGCATTTAATGAGATGAATTCCACTGCTTCTGGCATGTTTTTGACATGCAATAAATAGCCTCCTGATAGAGTGGAGACACTAGTACCTGTTTGTCACCCACACTGCCATGAAGCATCATGAGGGGGCAGCGGAAGGAAGTGATCACTCCTGATGCTATTTCTGACCCGAAGATGCATGCCTTACTTGGAAAACAGCAGTGGGATTTTTATCTGAGTAAGGATGGGTAGGGAGAAGGGAGAGTCAGCCAGTTATGGATAAAAAAAGGATTTGTATCCCTGTCAGCAACAGTCTGACATCTCTCGCCTTCTCCTATGTCCACCAGAAAGCCACACATGCAGAGAAGTCAAAAAGCATAGAAAATCTTAAATGCTGCATGAAAACAAACTAAATGGTTACAAGAATATGTTCAGAAACATGGTTTCCAGAGCTAAGATACCTGTTGCTACCTATTCTTATCTGTAGCTGACGCTGTTCTCTGAAGTACCAAAGTACACTGTTTTTCACCAGGTTTTCTTTTATATTTGCTAGCCACGCATCCACAAAATCCAGCTTCTGACTGTAAGAGACGTAGGGAAAAAATGTTTCCTCGAGTTTTTGTTACGCAGCTCACAAGCTGGGTTCCAGCTGCATGTGAATCATTACCTCCAGGCTGGGCACAACCCATCCCTGGCTTTTTGTGGGAGGTTTCGTAATTTGTTGTGGGAGCCAGATAAGAGAGACCCTTCTGCCTCCTTGTAGGAAGGGATTTTCCGGGGGTTTAGGCATCCTGCTAAAAAGCACTTCTAGGTTTTGTTTTGCCCAGTTTAAAAGGTGCCCTAGAGACAGTAGAGTACTGCTCCATTACCTAATTAATATTTTATAGTAAGTGGAGTATTTCTCACAAAAAATTAGGAGAGAATCATGCCCATAGCTTGCTTGAAGGGACAAGCCCCTAACGCTAGTGCTCTTGATTCTCAGCAGGCTCAGACCCGAGGTTGCCACAGCCAAAGGGAGTGCTCTTAGCATGCTGACATCAGTATGTTTCAATATAGTTCCAATTTTCAGTGAATTTTTTTTCCAAAATTTTTCTACTAGTTCCACATTCTGGTTCCACTAATGGGCCATTGTGGCTCAAATGTATTTTTCCTTCAGTGAAGAATGCCTCCTGGGTTTCAAATGAGGGATTAAAAAATAAGAGGGTGAAATAGCAGCTTGAAAATATGTCATATTGCACTGACCTTTCTCTTTAGTGTCCTGAAAATTGCAGCCAAAACCCAATTTGATGGAGAAATACATGACTGGCTGATTGATCGATAGCCTGAAGATAGCTTTCTCCCAAGTTAATTCATCCAGACAGATTCTTCAGGGAATTCTTAAACACTGTGAAAGTTCCCAGGAGGTAAATGGATGGATGAATCTTCAAATGTTAGTCACATTAAAATGATCTAGTTTAAATTTGTCTTCTGTCTTGTTCTCGCTATAATTGCCTACAGACAGTAAATTGGATGCTGTATCTGCACATCGGTGCGGTGCATCTTCTTTATGCAGATAACAGTAGTTAGACGGAGCAGATGATAGCATTGAAAACTCAGTCTGCGGATTGAACACCAACGTGCCAAGACTAGAAGCACAGAGAGTAACTTAATACGAGTTATGACAGTAAATTAGTGACAGCAGGGTTATAGTTCTGTTTCACATGTAGGAATTCTTGGCCTGCTACCAAAGGAAGAATAAATATTCAGGGAGAAGCAGCTGAAGAAGGAAATGGTTGTATTTTGTTATTCCTGACTCCTTCAGTAAATGCAGAAGGTGAGAATCCTCCAGCCCCACCTGGGAGATGCTGAGCTCTGCTCTGACAGCATCTCTGGCTCCCAGCTGGGGCAGCTAAAGGGTGCAGGCAGGAACCTCACTAGAGGAGCCATGAGGGTGTTCAGACACCCAAACCCAGGGTGTCCCCAGTGGTGGAGGCAGGCAGGACGAGCTAACCAATTCAAAAAGTTTCTTGGATCAGATGAACCACACCGCAAAAAGCAAACTCTAACTGGAACAGTGTCTACTTCTCTTGATCACAGGAAAACACGAATTGAAGCAAGACAGTTATTTTCAAGTAATTCTGTGTGTAGACCAGCCATAGGCAGACAGTCATGATAGAACATCTGGAATCTCTGCATCTCAGAGGTAGTCCGCCACTTAGAGAAGTTGTTTGGCTCTGGTCCTTCAGCTTCTCTGATGCACCCAAGGGGAATAAAACATCACCATGATCAGCTGAAGTCTTGTGCAACCCTCAAGGAACTGGCAAGATGATGTGGGACTTGGCAGGGCAAAGGTGCCTGAAAATAAAACCCCTAGAAGTGATGTTTTTATCAGCTCCCGTGGTATTTGGATTAGGCAGAGACAGAGTTAACTTTCTTCATAATAGCTAGCAAGAGGCTGAGTTTTGTATTTGTTCTCAGAAGAAAGCTGATAAGCAGCAATGTTTTGTGCTGCTGCCAAGGTTGGCAGATGAGGGAGGGAACACAGCTCGTTTACTAGCCTAGAATTTGATCTTAGTTTCAAAACTGAGACCCAGAATAGCCAATAATCTATTCTATAATATACATGTCATGCCCAGTATATAGGTGAGGACCCCCTGGAAGATCATCTCTTTTTTGTTCTGGGTCCCTTTGGTTTCCGGATCTCTTTTGGCTCCAGATCATCTCACTCCAGGTGATTGCTCTCCCAAGGCCTTCCCCCCCCACACCCTGGTCAGCTCTCGGTCTGGCACGCTCGGACTGTTATCTCTGTTCTGCGAGTTTGGGGACTCTCCCTGCTCCGGGATTGTTAGCCGGGAATAGGCTGAGCCTTCGGTGATCGGGTGGGGGGGCAGTATCACTGTGTATCACTCATTTGTATATTGGCATATAGTATTATTTTCAATATTATTGTAGTTTAGTTATTAAATTGTCCTTATCTCAACCCACGAGTCCTTTTTTTCCTTTACCCCTTTAACTCTCTCCCCTGTTCTCAGCTGGCGGGGGGAATTGTGTGAGGAGGTATGTGGTTTTGGCCCCCAGCCAAGGGCAAACCCATCACGACTTGACAGCCTGGAAAGCAGAGAAGTTGAGAGATGGGAAAAGACACAGTGAGCCTAACACAGGAAAAAAAATTAACCATTAAGTCTTAAATTTGCCTCCTCACAGCCATGGCAGCAGCAGAGGGTGGGCAGCAGTGACTTCAGTCCTGGTATAAAGATTTAATTTCCACGTCCTCTCACAGGAAGAAGTTTGTTCCTCAGCAGATGTCCAGAGGGAGACCAGGTTCACCTAAATTATGCACCCATTTCACTGAGGGTGTACTGAACTGATGTGAAAAGTTAGGTGTGATATCCAGTCAGCATACTTTGGAAAGCAGGCGTGCAATGGAGAGAATTGGCTTTAAAAAATGGTGTCTGTGCCCTGCTGTCACTTCTGCAGCTGCTTGGGAGACATTGCTATTTGAGGGGGCTTAGATCAACACTTGCCCCCTTTTAGAGCAGTGGAGGCTGAGGTGCAAAATCTATCCACAGCCACAAGAAACTAACAGTGGTCAAAACAACCGTTACTCAGTTGAAAGGAAATGTAGGTGCAGGTTAGGTAGCTATCCTGTATCCAACTTTTGTGTACCCAGCTTGGAATCACAACAGCGTCCTCTAGGTAGCAGATACCTCCCAAAACCACCAGTTCCACTGCAACTTCGGGTAAGCGGGGGAGCACCTAATAAGTTTAGCTGCCAACATACTCAACTGTTTTGTCAGTCTTCTTTCAACATCTCCTTTGTAACATATCCAACAAGCTTTGCTTTAAGCTTTTTCATAGACCTTTAGTATATTTCTTTTCGCTAAAAAAAAGTAAAATTTAGTGATGGTAATGATACTTCTTCTTGAGATTCTGTTATTTTTTGGACCTTGCATTTCAAAATGGATAGGAAAGTAGATATTCATAGCCTATATGAAGCGATGTACAAGATAAATAAAAAAATATTGTAATGGAATCTGGAGTGGAAATTTATCACAATTTGTACTTCTTTGCAGTTCATGAATATCACACTTCTGATATGAAAGACCTATTAATTTCCTCTGTTTTCACCTAGTAACACTCAAGCTGTGATCAGGTAACCTTCATTCTTCTTGTTCAAATATCCATTAATACAGAATATGTGACTCAAGGAATTTGAACTGATTCCCAAAACCACCTGCAGATTTCAAAATGCTTCAGACAAGCATACGGTACCAAAATCCAAATGAACAGTTCCTATGGCAACTGCTGTTTACATCTGCCATAAACAATCCATTCAGCAATGCCTGAATCAGATACTAGTTAAAATCCTAATTCTTTCTCACAAAGGCTAAGATCACACTAGGTGGACTATTACCAGACTGTTGCCTTGCTGAAGTGCATTTAAAAGACCATATCTCTTTGTAGCAAGGATGCTGACAATTCATTCTAGCAGCATTTGGCAATTTATAATTGCTATGTTCTATCTGAAGACTTTCTGTCATATTCATATAATCTCTATCAGAGATTTCCAAACCAAATGAATCATAAAGAGTCATAATTAACTGGAAGAAGGCCAGATATCTAAAACAAACACTACCATTAGTGTCTCTGGCAAGCCCAAAATAGCCTCTAGAGATGCCACTGTCACAATGAAAAAGCTTTCAAAACAGTATGAAGATGTATTCTACATGTTAATGGAATGATTCTGCACAGTTCAAGACCTTGAGGGCTATATTTAGAATACCATTCTGTGCAACTCAGGTGACAACATCATTGCTGCTAGCTGTGTAACAGCTGTCTCTAATTTAAGGACCAGATCATGGCACACTTCGTTTGCCCAAAGTGCAAAGGGAACCCAAAAAGCCACTTTAACCCAGCTGAAAGCTCCAGCCTAGGAGGGCAACATGAAGGAACATTTGCTGTCATCTCTGTGTATGTGGGAAGTGCGAAGAGTGTGGAAATTGAGTACTCAAATAGCAGCTAATTTGAGTGTGCAAACATTAGGGTGCACTGTAAAGCCTATAATCAATCTTACCATATTTTTCCCTTGTCTATCTGCTTTATGGGAAAGGGTGTGTACCTTGGATAAGCACACAAGCATGTTACTGGTATCAACTCAGGAAATCAAGAAAATATTTCATAGGAAAAAAACCTCAAGAAAACAGCACAGATAAATGAGATGGAGGGTGCTATTCAAGACATCTTTAACTGAATTAAGCATACTTCATCAGTAACTTTTCCAATCAATAATGATATTGACAATATACATAAACCATCTTTTAATATAACAGGCCAAATTTCTACTTCATCAGCAAGAGCTGTAAGCAGCAAGTTACGGCTTCCTGGTTCTTTGCCCAGCGTTGGCTTGTGAGCTGGTTTAGGGCACCCTGGTCACTGCTCGTAAGTGCATCTGCTGGCCAGAGTCCCCAGGGGGAAATTCAGAGCTGTGGGTTAGCTAAGTGCACAGTTTTCTAACCACATTTCCTCTCTGCCCCTCCTTGTGCCTGACAGTGACTGCTATTAGAGGAGACAGGAGGGAAGGGTAAAAATTAGCTTAACCTGTTATATGCATAAGTGAAACTGTGTATTAATTGGCTTATATATAAGCTCTTTAGGGTAAGAGACTTCCAGTCTTTTTTATAGTGTATTTGATTGATTCAGATACATGAATGATTTTGTAATATAAATAATTAGGAGCCTGATTCTGTGCCTAACAGGGAGAAAAAGCTTTATGTGCCACCTTCTGTATTACAGAGGGAACCAGCCAGACTGTTCAGTACCAGCAGTCAGTGAACTAGAGCATTCAGGTTTATCTCCTTAATTTAAAAATATACCTGACCGAAGGCTGGCATTGTCACCAACTTCTATATGTTCTCTCAAATCAGGAAATCCTTCAGCTCTGAGGTTTGAAAGGCTGAGAGTCTTCTGTGAGCATGTGCTCTACTCAACATCATATTAAAATCGATGTTTTGATTAACTATATACTTACTATAAGTGGGTCTTGTAAAGAGGTGCTTTCATGACAGGTTTTTTTCTTTTCTGAAAAATTAAACAATCTTGTCTCTGTTGAATAAATGTGAGTGAAAGGGAAAAGAGCTTTATTTTGAGCACGCATACTGCTTGATAGAAATCTGAATTAAATGGATGCTTTCTACTCAGTAAGATTGAATCTGAAATTTCTCCCAAAGTCTCTATATGCCTAGAGGAATTTAAGACATACTTAAGCTACTGATAGAAAACAGAGTACTCCACACCACTTTTCGGACATACCGAAAAATAATCAAGTTCTATGGTGTATCTATCTGCAGATATGTAATTTCGTACAGCACGGAACAGAAAGAATTGCATGCAACTGGCCGGCTAAAGAGGAAAGATAGGTGACTACAGGAAAGCTGTGAAGTGAAACATCCTGTCCCTGAAGAATTAAAAATCTACAAGACTGTGTTAACCTATAAATGTGAACATTTCTCCTCAAATGCAAAGTGGAAGCCCTAGTAGCAATCAAAGGCAATCCTAGAGGAGATTGAGGGGAAAAGACAGTTATTGCCATTGTCAGGAACGGTAATAACCCCTCCCCATTCAAATGGGATGCTAGTCTGAAATGTAAGACTGCTAACCCTCAAGGAGTAAGATTAGCTGGAGGGATGGCTTTGTGGATGAGTCATGCTGATGAGCAGGCCTATAAACAAAGGTTCTTTTAAAGGTCTACTTTGCTTCTGTGCTACTGTTATGTTCTCATACAGAAATAAAATGAATGGAGGAAAAATCAAAGGGAATTTTAAAATTTCTAAAGTCAGTGTTTCATCTATTTCAGTACATAATTCAAGGCACATTGTTTTGATAATGCGGGTAATGAAAGCAACACAACTTTACTTCAATCAGCGGGTCCAAGGGAAGAGCTGCTCACTATGTGTTCACTTTCTCCGCATGCAGTAATTCACCTCCTCATCAGGCTCAGCCTCCTTGTTTTCCCAGTCACCTCTTCCTAATTGTTTCCTTGCCTGTACTCTGCATGCAATAACACTAACTCCCTTCAGGAAAGCTGTTGCTTCCCTTCCAGGCACAACTAGAATGTGTAAGAATAATCTGTATGCTGTGACCCAATCCTTCTCAATTTAAAATAAAAAGAACTCAGAGCAGGTAGGTGGACAAGATTCCTTCAGCAGCTTCAAGACTGTTTGACTAACTAACCTGGATGAACTTGATTTCTGATCAGAGCAGCTCCACCCACCCTGATCTCTAACCAATTCAGTGCAATTCCACACCACTGCCCTCTTCATGTGCCAGCAGGAAAGCCACATGAAGATGTCTGATTTTCTCACACTCATTCCCAGCCATTGATGTGCTTTCTTCTTGCTAGTAAATTGAGTCGCTAAAATCACAGTTGGTTTCTACAAGAAGTGTTTAACTTCTATGTTGCAAAAATTAGAAAGAAATACATCTCATTTACCTGCTCCATTTATTCTGGATGGTAATATTGCCTCTTGTACCCTGTTCTTTGGAACCACAGAATTAGTGATATTGCCATGTCTAGTTCACTCATATGCTGGCACTGGAGCTGCCTTCCCATGAACATAGCTGAGTGATGATTTTGTGAAAGGTATTTGGGAGATGTTAAATCTGGAGGCAAGCCTCTGAACATGCAGATATCCCAATATGATTAAGAACGTTAATGTCTTCAGTTGGATAAATGCGTTTGATGGACCAGATGGACATGGTGCTGGCTGTGAATAGCTATTGCTTTATGCTTAATGTTACAACCAGAGAGACATCTTCTATTATTAAGATGATTAGGAAACAAATTTTGTTTTGAATAACACTCAGTAAAAGATAACAGGAGTAAAGACAGCCATAGAAGGTATTTGATAATTGAATGGATGGTCAGGAAGTTTAGCAAGACATGCAGAAAGCTGGAAGCTTCTATATCCCTTGTTCATTGCTCACTGTGGTCTGATGGTATGGACAAATGGTTCCTCCAGGACAAGGTTCTTCCACAATGGTTGGCTGATGGAGGTGTAGGTAGAATATAGATGGCTGTCTGCTAAAATTAGACTACATTACAGATCTTGTTAGGAAGTTCGTACCTTTCTCCTCAGAACTGTGTTCCTGAAGTACGAACATGCAAAAAACTAATCTGTTAGGGTTGCATTAAACAGACACCTACTTACAGAGTAACTACTAGAAAGCTGTCAGGTGAGAGCTAAGTGATCTGTACTCTTCCTTGTGCTAGCAGGGATAGCTGAGCACATGAAGACTGAGAACCCTTTAGTCTGCTTGTCTCAAATCTAATACGCATCTCTCTCTCTCCGTTTCGTTAGGCCTAAGAAGGCATAAAGTTTAACTCACCCAAGGGGATAACTTCTTTAATTTTTAGAAATTTGGGATTTATCTTTGTATCTTAACAAAGAAAGGGATCTCTGAAAGGGAATTGAGAATTAATATCTCTTTCCACAGAGTCTAGGATATTGCTGAGAAATGCAGTGGAATGCGGAGGCATCTGCAGACAGAGCAACATTTTCCACCAGCACAAAAAATGAAACTTCTGGCATGTACATTACACTGCTGCCTTCCGCCTTCATTTACTTGTTTTGCTTAGGGATCTTCAGGTTGGCTGCCTTGCAACTGTGGTTACACTGGTACCTCCTGCCAGAGTGGAAGACCCTATTATGTCTGAAAAGATTTGCCTTTTCCAATGAGGAACTGGGCTGAAAGGGGTTATCTTTCAAACCCAGGAAATGTTACAGGCTGTCTGATGATTCCATCTTGCTTTGCTCCACATGATTTTGCTTAGGCACAGAAAATATTTAGACTGTGACATTTCCCCTCTCTAGTATATGTTTGTGTTTGTTTTGATTTTAGTTTTCTGATAAGAATAAAAAGTCCCCATACCCTTGTAGGGAGATGGGAAATAAGAAACAGTTTAAACCCTGCTCTTGCCAACAGAAATAGAAGAGAGTGAGAATCTTACTCTCCTTATCTTTAGTGGGCCATTTTGCAGCTGGACAGGACTAGAGCAAAATGAAATAATCAGCATAATATCTCATCTTATCCCCTAGTGAAACAGATAAAGAATGATAAAGCAGCTGTACTCCTACCCTGGAAGAGGAATTCAGCTTTTCAAGCAGCCTTTTACATACTGTTTGGGTATACCTTGTTCCTAATAGCGCATATATCACAGCTGGACATTGTGGAAGAGAGTGAAGACTACGTGTTAACAAGCCTTTGATAAAAATTCTCACATAGATCCTGCTATTGATATATCAAAGACTCAAAATAACATGCCAGGAACTATTTAATGGCAGTAGCTCTTCAATGATTAGGAGAAAATATTAAATACATTAGGTAAAAACACATCTGTCAGGAAGACATCAGTAAGTCACACTCATTAAAGTCTTTTTTCAACAGAAGAATATAATATAGATGTAGTCTAAATGAAAAGTCACCAGAAGTATGATATCTGTCTCCTGTGGCACCATTTATGTCATTGTAGGTATTCAAGTGAAGTGTGTGCTTTGCTTCATTTTTCCTTTCTTTTCATCTACAAAGCTAAAAACTAAAAAACTCAGTTCTGTGGATGGGAAATAAAGTGTGCAAACCCTTGTACTCTGAGATCCAAATGTATCAGACTGCAAAGTGAATTCACCTTTGGACATCCAATTTAAATTTAAATTGAGGTGATGTGTTGCTATTCAATATGCAATAGTAATATTGTTTTCAATTGGAATCTACTAATCACTCCTTGAAGAGTTACAACAGGACTTTCCAAATGAAACTGGTCATAAAGGAAAGATTTTCTGCATTTTTGCCAGCAGAAATCAGTTTAGAACTTAGATGAATATTCACACTGTCCCTTCTTAAGATTTTTATTTTTGCTATTTTTATTTTTGTAGTTTGAAGGTCACAGAAAATAAGAATAGGAAAAAATTCCATTATGATTTACTCTAGAGCACTGGATTCTGGGAAATGCACCACAACAGAAAACAAACTCTCTAAGGTCGTTGTTTATTTTGTAAAACTATGTAACAAGCAGATACCTGCATTTGAAAATATATTTTCTATCTTCTCAGATAAAGTGATTAGTGCTTAATGTATACACATTTATACATCCAAAAAGTTTAGTGTATATACATATATATACAGAAGTTAATATATATACAAAAGTTAATGAAAACCATGATAGTCATAACCAGCTGGACAAATACGACAGCTATCACTTTGCATTACACTTTGCTCCTAGTGCTTTTTTGACTCACCATTAGATCAATTCCTTGTGCAGAAACATCATGTCACATATCGGTAAGCAGGGGAAGGGCACGATGGAACAGCACCAACATCAAGCATCAGAGGTTTCACCAGCACAGCAGAAGAGCCTTGGGCATGGAACGTTTTAGAACCTGAAATTAACAGCTGAAGTTTCATTCGCTGTTTTGTGGCCTGTAGAAAGGACATCAGAGCCACTGATTAGTGTGGGGTGTCTGCTCCGAGAAGGGCTGAACTTAACAAGGCTGGTTCCACTCTACCAGGCTTCACGCTGGGAAGCAGAATAGCTGTTCTGGGTCAGACCAACCTCTATCTGAACTAGGAGCTTGTCTCCAATACTGTGATTTTAACCTTGAGATAAGCTCAAAGAAGAGCTGCAGAGGACAACAGCAGGATTATCATAGCCCATGGCATGCTTTCTTCCAATCTTTCATACCTGGAGGTGGAGTGCTCCCCTAATGAAGCAGATCAGCTAACAGACTGGATCCTCCCTCAGACTTTGTTTTGGGCTGTTTTAAAAAAATCATACCTAAGGATATCGTTTTTCACAAAACCATATAAATATTTTGACTTCTAAGGCATAGTTTTATATGCAATTGACTGTGTTCCCCCCATCCATACAACAAGTAAAGGCAATTTGAGATCTGGAAGCAGTGTGAATAATTTGATGTAGAGTGTGACCCATAAGCCACACCAAAGGGGAATTTTCCTAGCGGAGGAATGGTGTTTATTATGACAATCCAGAATACAGATGATCCACTTCTCCCCTGCACCTGTCCCCTGTCTGTTATGTGACTTTTGATCTCCCAAACACCCTGTATGTCTTCTTTTATATAATTTGAATGTTACACCTTTTATTTTCAATTAATGTTTTGCTGGTTTTGCTTCTGAGGACTGACTGTTTTCCCCTTCTTATAAAACAGGCAGAGCAGAAGTCTTTACTTTACCATCTGTAACCTGTACTTTTCTGTGTTTGTGTGTGCAGTTTGGAGGTCATGGAAAATATGAATGTGAAAAAATATCCTATTATGATGTACTTTCTCTTATTCTTTGTGTTCCTTTGGTACCCAATATCACACTCTTCATACACAAGTTATTTTGGAAAGAATGCTTTCCTGGAATTCAGAAACAGAATTCAGACACTTTAATGAGTTAAGAATAACAATAATCATCTGACAATGGATTTATCTTTTTAAGTGCACTGGACTAAAGTAAGGCTGGATCACTTTTTCTGTTTCCATTGTTATTTTCTCAAGTTTCAAATAGATTTAAACAAAACAGACAAACACACAAAAAATTCCTTCACTCACAAAAACCCCTTCAAATTTCTTGAGGAGGGCAGGAATAATTTATAGAAAGTCCTTGATGCCTACAAAAACATAGAGGCCTTTGGGACTTCAGACGACTGAAATTCTGATAACTGAAATAGAAAGACAGAGATCAGACTGTGAGATCTGCAGAAGCTTGGAAGGAATTTGGTTGCTAGGAAGTTATATATTTTTATATTTACCAAATAAAAACATTTTGAAAAGATTTTAAAGAATTTAATATAAAATATTTTCTTAATTTACACAATTATTTTTATCATATGCCCTGCTTTCATTGATTTGAAACTATAATATCAGCTGCTTTCTATCATGCAAGTGTAAAGATATGCAGTTTAACCTCTATGCTACTATGTTACTGACACATCAGAGATTATGCCTACAGACACCTAGTTCATCCATGTTTTCACATGCGGGTCATCCCATGCAAATCAATGGAAAAGTTCCTGAACATTGTAAAGGTTGTCACCTGTTTGAACTTTCTGCAGTAATCTATTTGCTTTACCACTTTTTTATGCTAGAGGCTATGGAGAGCACCCTGCTCTCAGCAAATTCTGTGTAAATACAGAATAAATCTCCTAAATCCACTGGAATCATCTGGTATTTACACCAGAGTGTACAGGGAACGGCAGCACTTCATTAATGCCCGTGGCAGGAGGAGCCCACAGGCAGTGCTGCAAAGAGCACCGGGAAAAGTCAGGAGCAAGCACGGGCAGTCGGCTGGGCAGTGGGTCCCTGCGGTCTGGTCTGTGTCTCCAGCACAACCCTGGGGCCCGCTCATGATGAGAAATGGCAGCAGACTGTGCACACAGCATCTTCTGCTTAAAGAAAATACTGCAACAGCAAAATTCCCTGCTAAACTGCATGAAAATAAAACCATGAATAGACTTGAAAGGTCAGTTTCACATTCCTCTTTCTACAGCCTGGCTGTAAAATGACATCAGCAATCAGAGCAGACTTCATAGCTGTACATTTGTCACCATGCCCAGAGCACTCCCCTGTGGCAGTGTAGTTTATGTGATACAAACAAGATCCCCAAGGTATGACGGGTGGCTATCTGTCCAGAGCACCTTCCCAGTGATTCAGATTACATTCTGTGATTGAGGAGAGGAAAAATAGGGTCACATCCTAAAAGCATCTGCCCTGAGAAAAAGCCCAGCAGACAGTAACAGAGAGAAAAATTTGCAGTGATCTAATATTGCTATTATGTTGTGACTATCTGCAGAGCTCTGGCTCTGCAGTCTTTCTCTCTTTCTCTTGCTCTAATCTATGTGGGCATTTCTATTATGCCTGTCAGCGCAGAGCCTGAATGCCTTCCAAGCAAGAAAAAATACTACCTCTTTTTTCACCCCGTCAGCAAAATATGGATTTTACCTCAGCTAGCATGGAGTCTTCTAAAAATGTCAGTGTGCCATGAAAGAGAGCATGGAGATTTATCACAGATACAACACCTCATTCTCCGGTCTGTTTTCTGTTCTGTTTATGCATCGTGTCGGGTCTCTCTGTGGCCATGAGAACAAGCTGATGGCTGTGGTATTAACAGGGTATTTATATAAGGAATAGTTCTTTAAGTATAATGACAAGGTTAAGTGTGATGTAGCAACTCAAGAAGTGCTTTTGATAAGCTGGGTAACTCCTCCCAGAAGAGTATTGCCTGCTTTATTTATATTGCAAAGCACGCTTTAAATGTAAGATACTTAGCAAAACCACATGCAGCACTAGGTCTGTCTTCTATATGGTTTTGTCATGCAGTCTCTGTAGAAAGACAAAGACCTACCATAAACCACAAAGAAATCACAGGTCACTGTGTAATAGATGCTTTAGCTGTGGTTTCTATGATTTAAAACTCATGAAAAGAAGCTCACAGTAAGTTATTGTGTCTTGACAGGGCTTTAATTAAAGTTTCAACCCAGTCAGCCCCTGTTCTGCTGCTGACCAAGGAAGCGGAGTAGAGCCCTCTCACCTCCATTCACGTTTCAAAATGAATGAACCTACTAACAACGCTTTCTTTGCACGTTCACTGAATGGAGAGAGAGACAGAGAGGTAATGTGTAAAGGTTCTTATAATTTGATGAACATTTATTTTACTTTCATTCTTCATATTAGTAATTCAAACTGTCATACAGTATACTTCAAGAACGAGACAGGAAGAAGCTTGTTCACTTCTTTGTGTGTTTTTTTTTTTCTTCTCAGAACAGCCCTTTGAAATCTTATTTGCATTGAAAATACTTATTGAAAATCTGAGTCTCATGTCAGGGTTCCTATTCTACTCAGAGGATGTAATTTTGCTTTGTAAATTGGTCTCTCATCTTGAATGAGGAAATAAGCATCCTGGTGGATGCCAATTAGATGAACTTTTGTATCCCAAGTAGAACTGCTGAGAGCAATTTGATGGACTGATTTTGCATTTGAATATGCTTTCAACTGGATCTAAAATATTGTAAAATCAGATTGATCTCTCCAGAGATTCTCCAATGAAAAAGATTCCAGTAATGTTTAGACATTTTATTTGGACAGATTCAGAGCAAGACAGTTTGATTTCTGTTTAGTTCTTAAGGCTTTTTTTTTTAACTACCTAAATATCACAACTTAAAAAGTCAGTGTTAAAATATTTCAGTTTTGACAAAAGTAAACATTGAGAGTGACTCCAGCTTTTTTAGTTGTGTGCTTTTGAGACTTATCTTCAAGGAAAAAATCTGGAACACTGATTCCTATCAGAATCAAATCAGACACTGAAATCCTGAAATTCTTTTGAAATGCAACTTCCATTCTCACAGCTCATCTGCAGAGGCAAATGTATTGGTTGCTTAAAATGTTTCCAGCTGCAATAGTCTAAATTAGGAATCTAAAAACATTTTTGATAGACGCTGCCTTTGGTAATGGAAGCACTGGGTATAATCACTGACAGGAATAGCACTGATTACGGGTATCGGTCAAAAGCCCTTCCAGCTCAGACAGTCCATCATTTACAGACAGCTTCCATACCCTTAACATCATATGTAGTGCCTCCAGAACTGCTGGGATTTGTACTGGGGTTTCTGGTTTACTAAGGCGTGTACTAACCTGGACTTTTGCTGCTTCCTCGTATCTGAGGCTGATGTTAAGGAAGTTCTAAGGAGGTTCAGAGAAACAATTTTTCAGAAGGAGGTGTTAGTCACCATCCTTTCATGAGCAGGAAGGATTGATGTCCACTTTTAAAACCTGTTCCGCTGCATCTTAAACCCCAAGGTTCCAGTAAAAGCACATATTCACTTCATCTTCCCTTTGGACAAATGATATACCAGTCTTTTGCTGTAAAAATACTTTTCTCTCAGCTCTGCAGAGCTGCAGACTGGTGCTACTGATGTACTGTAATCCTCATTCATCTGGACTCACACACCTAACAGAAAATCTTTTTGAAAGGAACTGTCAGGGAAGATGAAAGGTGCTGGACTTTCTATAAAACCACTGGTGAATTGCTAATTCTGGTTTGATTTAAAAGACCAGATTCAGCACTGATGGGCACTGCAACACGAGGACAGGCACTAGCCACCACTCTGTGGCAAGGGATCCCACCAACTGTCTGAACAGGGGTTACCCAAGAAATCGCTCTTATGTAGTTCCTGAAGTCTAAAATAAAAACCTGTGGCAGTGAGCACTGCAGGCAGAAAGCAATCACTGAAGGAAAACCAGCTCAGTGAATATATAGACAGTAGCAACATTTAAAGTAGCAATAGTAAAAGTTACTGTGCTTCAGTGAAACAGAAGGAGAGGGAACAGGAAATGATTTTCTCCGTTCTTTTATCCGCAGTCTACTCAACACCAAGGACATTCTTCTAATGATTTCCCAGCATGGCTAACCTTATCCCAGTGCCAGACCCGACGGGAGCCCTAGTGAAGATATTTGGCTACTACTGTTGTTTCATGTACCCCGATCAGAATAAATGTGACTAAATCAGTTATTTAAAATTAGCAACCAGAGGCTGAGCTGGACCAGCCATTCTATGGGAAGGCTTCTCCTACAGCAGGCTGCAAAGAGCATCTACAGGACTGCTCTGCAACTCAGAGCATCCCGAGAGTGGTGGCCACCCTCAGATGGCTGCCATGTCCCTCACAGGCTTGCTTCCAGCCCCTGCACCCCTTCTGTGATGGAGTTTGCAAGAGACAGTAACATCAACCCTGAGTTGCTGTGCTGCTTCCTCTGCCTCTTACAGCTTCTGCATGCACACAGGAGCACTGGGGAGGAAGAAGAAATGCTTTTCCGAGCTTTTTGCCCTTTGTATTGAACAGAGTTATTTCTTCAGTCACCACCTATACAACTGTCCCATGTTCCTGTGCTGTGGGTTGTCTGTAGCCAGAAGGAGGCTGAATTCACCTGAGGACGTCTGTTCAGTCACTGAGTCCATATCATGGTGAATGTTTCTGTGGCAGCCAATGTGATGACAGGGAAACTCTGAAGGGCTTTGAAGGGACGAAGGAGGCAGAGCTGTGTCATCTTGATGTCTCAAAAGTCTGTTGGTTTCCAGGAACAATGATCATCATTACCCCTTCCACAGCCTCCCAACCATCAGATCCCTCCTGCCCAGACCCATCTCCCACCAAACCCTGGGTTGCATAGCCCTGTGAAGGGGAACCTCACATTCTTCAGAGTCTTTTTTTAAAGACCTGATGCACACAAAGGCAGGCCTGTGTTTACAACGGCTGCTAGACAAACTCATAAACAATACCTCTCATATTAGCCCAAGTTCCTATAAAATCCTAGTCTTCAGGGAGCTGAAGGATAGACATGACTCTGCATTGTTCTCTGTAAATGCTGAAAAGCAGAGCCTTAAACAGAAAGTTCCACAGCAAATGATGGCTTTGTCTCTTTTAATGCCTGCCCCACAATTTGGGGGGATAAAGTTTGACTCTTTATTATAGGTTACTGGAAGCACAAGAAACACTTTGCTACAGCTAAGAAAAGCTTTCAGATCACTATGAGTTTAAAGCTTCACGTTGTTCATGCTGCTGGGTTAGCAGCTCCTTAACTGCTGTAATTTTTGTAGCTGCAGAAAATAGCATGTTGCAGTTCAAGAACTGTTTGGGAGAAAATATCTATTGCCTGCAGATGGAAGACTTGGGATTTTTTACCCCCAGGAGGGCTCTCTGAAATGGAATATATCAAAAGCAACCCATAAACTTTTCATATTCTCATATAAAGATGCTTGCATATATGCACAGATGCATATTTTGGCACACTGCTTTGTTCTGACTTATGTCCGGTGACAGTGCTGCATCTTGTAGGCCAAGTTTGCTTTAGCCTTTTCTTTTCCAGATGGAGCTGGCCTTACATCTTAAGCTCACTTCTATTCAGCCAGCCTGCTGAGAGGTCAAAGTTAGTACTACAGGTTCCAGAGACTTGCTGTGTAACCAGTGCCATGATACAGTCACCTTCAGAAAGATTATCCAGGTCATCTTGCCCCTAGGAAGTCTGAAAGACGTCTAAAGAAAAAAAACCCAAACAAACCTTAACAGAAGGTTCAAAAGCCTTTGGATTGCTTAGCACAAAGCATGAGGGAAACCATGAGCCTAATCATCTCCTTGAGCTTCTTTTTTGTTGGTGGTCAGCTGGCATTGCTGACCTGGACCCCTCCTCAGACAACACGAAGGGCTACCTGGCAAATCTTTGTACGTTGCTTTGGAAACATGAAATGGAGATTTGATACAATTCCACTGAAGGTTGCAGGCTTGTCTGGAAGAAAGTGAAGGCAAAATCTGCCCTTCTTATGTGGCATGTTTTTCCCCTCATCAAATAAAATTGCCAAAGTGCAGAACGTTTCGTTGCAAATCACTTTCCTCAAAAGAAAATGAAGCTAATGAACCTGGGAAAGGAAAACTCAGCGTTGGCAATACAGAATCTCTCCTATTCATGAGGAACTCTGTTTCAGCCTGTCAGATTGAACAGTCATTATTAATCTCATTTCAAAGCAATGATTACACTAGCATTATTCTATTGTGCAATTTTATATAACACTGAAACCTCGAGGAGACAGAATCTAAACAGTGAGCCTAACAAGAAGAATCTATTACTCCGCAAGCTAAAAAAAATCTGACCTGTGCCTGCTGCAACTTAAGCAGGAAAGATCCAGTTCCTAATAAACTGTTCAGAGAGAGGGAGAAAGGGAGGGAGAACAGGCTGGACCTTTTACATGATGCTAAGTGCAAGTTTTTTATTGGCTAACATTTTTTCAGTCATGACAGCTCTCAGTCAATTCCAGATGAAAGCAGCTGCTTCCCTAGAATGGGTTTCAGCTTTCCTAACTTCTCTGTCTTGGCCTCATGTCTGTCAGGATTTGATACATAAACTTTTGCTAAAAAGCATATGTAAGCCCTTTTTTTTTGATTATGAAAATATTCTTGCAATAATCTTTAAAGTTACCACATGTTCCATTGCCCCAGAAATGTGTTCTCTGTAATACCTTTTTAAAATATTCTCTTTGTAACTCTTTAATATGTGGCTTTTTTACCTATTTTGATTATATATCTAAATTCCATATGTTGCTATTCTCTGTCATTAGGTGGATATTACTTGATTTTAGCATTCAATCAACATTATGAAAATGGCAACACTGAGGCAGGTTGAGATTGAGTGAGGTGATTCTCCCCTCTACTCCATTCTCATGAGACCCCACCTGGAGTGCTGCGTCCAGGTCTGGCCCTGGACATGGACCAGTTGGAGCAAGTCCAGAGGAGGCCATGAAGATGATCAAAGGGCTGGAGCACCTTCCCTATGAGGACAGGCTGAGAGAGCTGGGGTTGTTCAGCCTGGAAAAAAGAAGGCTCCAGGGAGACCTTATTGCAGCCTTCCAGTACTTAAAGGGGGCTACAGGATAGATGGGGAGGAACTCTTGATCAGGGGGTGTAGTGATAGGATGAGGGGCAACAGTTTTAAGATGAAAGAGGGTAGATTTAGATTAGATATTAGGAAAGAAAATTTACTGTGAGGGTGGTGAGGCACTGGCACAGGTTGCCCAGAGAAGCTGTGGATGCCCCATCCCTGGAGGTGTTCAAGGCCAGGCTGGATGAGGCGTTGAGCAACCTGGTCTAGTGGGAGGTGTCCCTGCCCACAGCTGGGGGGTATGATTCTGATTTTATGATATTCTGACTTTTGGCAGTTTTGCTTATTTTCACAAATCCTATACGCTGTTCTTGTTGCAGAACCCATTCAAGAAGCAAATAACATTTCAGGGCTCAATTCTATCGTGTGCTGTGTACTTTCAGCAAAGTGTTCAAAGGGACCTAGGTAGCAAGGTATTTATTTGTATCAGATTCTCCTTCAAAAAGGTGTCGGGGTTTCCACCTATGTTTAGAAAAGTCAGTCTCTCTGCAGGACCTTCTCTATAGGATTTCCCACTGACCTCACTGAGCTCCTTCTGCAGCACGCTCACTCTTGCTGCCTCACTTTGATTTGCTGAGCTCTTCCCTCTTACTTTGTAGGAAACTTCACCACCGTACTCAGGGGAGTAAATTTTTTTTCAAGAGCTGCTTATCTGTGCCTAAATCCCTTTGCCCTGTGTAAGCTGTGGGGCAGATGCATTTCCCAGCATCCAGGTCTGGATGTCTGTCTGAGCCACCTGCTGCAATGAGAGCCACCACCTTATTTTGGGTGCTTAAAAACTGAGAAATCTAAAAGCAAAGGCAATCTTTGAATACGCTGTACTTTAAAATCAATGAGCCTGTTTGCATTTTGCTTTCTGCCTCCTACTCCTTCACAATCCATCTGTTGGATCTGTACCAGCAGTCAGAGCCACATGACTTGCACTACAGGATGAAATGACTTTAAATGGCAACACGGCACTAGTACAGCATTAACATCTCAGCAGCAGGCAGTGTGAGATTAATGTCACAATTAGCAAGTGGATGTTTGATATCTTAACCTCAAGGATTCATTGCACTTGTAGATCTGTGGGGGCTCAGCTGGGTGCTCAGTTGTTACAGATCGCAGAGATAATGTAAACAGACATTTGCTGGGGCCTGGTGGAACTAGAAGGTTTCTGTTTGCATGAACAGTCTTTTTAAAAGGTAGAAATCTTGTTATAATATAAATACCAAGGTATATGTGTATAAGTATTGTTTTATGGAAGAAAATTCAACAAACCTAGATTCAGTATACAGAAGTTAAAAGCAACTCCATATTAAATACAGAAAGGGGAAAGCAGCAGCTCCTTCACACTTGTGATCTTTGTGATGATAAGTTTAAAGCAAACATTGGGCAGAATTCCTCACTGTTCCTATCAACCAACAGAAAAATATAAATGATAACAGCAAAGTACTGAGCACTGTCACCTGTGCAGCCCCTGAACTGGGAGGACAAAGGCACAGCAAGCAGACCTGATTTTGAGAGAGCTTTCTGAGTGCCACTTGTAAGCTAGTGTCCGCAGGCCCCACTGTGTACCTAAACCAAACAAAAACCACCCAAACCTTGCAGGGTCTGGTCCCTAATGATGGGGGTACTACTGCTCTCTGCTGGTGCAAAGTCAGACTTCATAAAACATTGCTGAATGCAAACCAGCTCTGAGAAAACAAACGCTGCTGCCTGGAGTTATGCAGAGGATGGGCATTGCCCATCAGGGAGGACTCTGAGATTTTCACCATTTGTTTTTTGTTTCTGTTTTTCACGGATGCTGCTAGTTCTTCACACATAAAAAGGGAAATAGTTGGGACCTACCAAAATATTTTCTTTCAACAAAGCAAATTGGTTTGTCTGAGCTTAGGAACTTTTAATCTATACTACACAAAATTAAAAAAAAACCCCAAACATTTCTGAAAGGGAGAAAATGTGTGCTATTTAGTCTGGAAATGTACTTGTTCTTCATTTAATTACCTTTCCTTTGAGCCTGGCCACTCGTACCTTTTTTCTCTACTTCCTGTTCTCTGAAGCTCCAAAATTGTTATACAAGTATTTTCTTTGCCACACATGGCTTTTCAGAGGCAGATTTATTTCAAATTTCAGATTACTTATAGTATAAAAAAACACTGTCTCTAAATGAGCTTTAGAGTAAATTACAGTTGTTTACTCCAAAGAAGAGGTGTAATGTATTTTATTAAGATCTAGCTGTCATTTTATTTTCATGTGAGTTCTACTCATAGTCTCTATTTAAGTAATCACTTCTTTTTTTTTCAGTGGAAGAAAACTCCTTTTTCCAACTGTTCTCTATTCTAAGCACTGAATTGAAGTACATTAGATCAAACAACAAGACACATTATCCAGCAGCATCATTATTTATCTGATTGAAAAACAAGGAAAGATAGAAGAAAATAAACCTAGACATTAACGCACGCATACCCACAAAAGTTCACTGGAAATTCTCAAAGAGCCAACATATAAACTAACTGCTAATTGCTGTTCTATTACTAATACAACATATAGTGAACATCAGTTTTAAGCAGAACTCCTAAACAAGGTTTGTATTGGCTTTCCAATAATAGCACAATAAGGGAGAAAAAAGTCATCAGCTCAAACTAAGCATGAGGTAAAAATATCCCCTATAGGACATCATGTTATTGATGTTACGCAGAACAACCCACTAACTTTTAATTCATGGTGAGCTGTGACCAAAACTCAGTGGCATGATGTGATCCAGCTGTAACTACAGCGAGCGTAGCTCACAAACCAACTATCCGCCTTTTCTACAGGAAAAAAATACACTTAAGAGAGACATTAAGGTTTCATTTTTACAAATCTCTATTCGTAATAGGAATGAACATGATGTCCCCTTAAGCTGCAGCTCTTTAGCACAGCTTCAATCAATGCACACGATTTGTAAAAATACCCTCAGCTCTACTATGCTCCTTCCCTTCATAAACTGAACAGAGTATCAATCCTTGTTCCTCTCTACACATCCTGCTAGTGCAAAAACAGCCACTGAACAGTGCTGCTAGGTAGCAAATGGCAGTTTTGTATCTTTTGAATAAGATCCCATAGGAATGCATCTCCTGGCTTTATAATTTCATTTTACAGCTTCTTGCTCCTATGTGGACAGGATTTGCACTCATGGGTAAACACAGCTAGAGGTTTTGATCAATGCCTGTTTGGCATGTAAGTGCCCATGGATCTTAGGTTTCAGATGATCCTCCTATGTGCTTCTTCAGAATTTATGATTTGGTTTTAATGGACTGTACCAGGGACAAGAAGTTTCACAACGCTCATCATCAGAGTCTCACTGTCCTGTGATTTATATGCCGTTCCTGTGCTTTTAAAACATTACAGAAAAAGGTTGTATTTATGGCCAGTTTTCTACAGTGCTCCAGAAAGTGGTTTTAGGACATGTAATATATCTTACAGATACACATTATAAGGAAGGTATATTATCTTTTCTGAGTGTCCTGCAACCTTCATTGACGCTAATAAGATTTACATGTCCCAGTGGACAAAAGAATGGACTGCAGTGTCTTTAATTAAATTTATTAGAACGAGTGGCTGACTCAGAGTTGAGAAGGAGCATGACCTTCCCACATCAGTTGTTTGCTCCTACAGCCAACGTAGAAAAACTCCTTCTAATCCCTGGGGAGAAAAGTATTCTTTGGGTGTTTCTTGAGTGGCCTTTCTGGCTATGTTGGCCCCAGTACCATGGCTCTATGGTACTGCAGCTTTCATTGCTTAAATGGTTCTTTTCACATTCTCAGTGACTGACATTTTTGTTAAATCAGGGCCTGGGGAAGTGCTTCATCTTGAAAGACAAAGCAGCACAAAAGTAAGTACATCACGGGATGATTTGTTTCCTTCTCTAAGAATTTGCTTATTGCCAGTTCTCAAGGGAAGAGTTAAGATTTTGTTTTTCTCTCTTATGAGAAAAGGAGTCAAACATTGGAACTTGTTGCCCAGAGAAGCTGTGGATGTCCCATCCCTGGAGGTGTTCAAGGCCAGGCTGGATGAGGCATTGAGCAACCTGGGCTAGTGGAAGGTGTCCCTGCCCATGGCAGGGGGGGGCGTGGGTGGAACTAGATGAACTTTGTGGTCTCTTCCAACCCCAACAATTCTATGATTCTATGATCCTTAACCCCTCTGGATGCTTCCTGGGATTGGATGCAGGAAAAAAAAAGAATGAATGGCGATGAAGTAAAAGCAAACATTTAGTTAAAAGAGAAAAGGGGAAGAAGACTGACAGAAACCTAGGAAAGGGAAAACTAGAATGTATTTAGAAATATCATGTCTCCGAAGTGGTCCATATCCCAGATAAGACCTCACAGATATTTCACTTGTAACTTCTGAATTTCAGAAAAGGTGAAAGTAGTCAAGGTCTAGTCTATTTCTTGAAAGTGTAGGGATAATAATATGAGTAATCAATCAGACATAGAAAATAAAATTATAGTGTTCTTGCCTATAGAGAACTTCCCTTACCAATATGCTTCATGCCCTTTATGTAAAGAGAGGTACACACCATCAGCACAATTTCAGTGCATGAACAAAATTATCTCACACAGCCAATTGACCTGGATTTGCAGTGCTATTGAAAGCAAAGCTGCTCTGCAAGGTTTTGGACACCAGTTTCAAATTAAAGACAGGTCATTCAAACGTTCATGGACTATCAAAGCCACATGTACAATATTGTAATGATGGTACAAACTAAAAACAACTTAATGGCAATGCACTGAAAGCCTGTGGCTTTTGAGCATTCCTTCTGTTGGTTAGTGCTGCCTGCTGAAGAGTTTGAAAAGTAAGCAAAAGCAATAATGTTCTTTACCAGAAATCCTCTCTTTTCTCTTTTGCTATCTTCAAGAGTCCATATTCACAATAAATGCTGAGACTTAGGAAATTGAATATACAGAATCAGAAACAAAGTTCTTGAAATGAGCTCAAAGAGAGTTACAAAGAGGTGCTGATGTCAAATGCAGCAAATCTTTCACCATCTTATCCCACTGGAGTGCATCTATTCCTGGAGAGCATATGCCACACATGCTGTGCTTAAGCATCTTGTTATTGGCAAAGGAAGGACCACACCTTATACCAGAAGCCAAAATTTTCTTGTTAAACTAATTTAAAGATTTGTCTGTATAATCAAAGTACAGAAAACAGTCAATACTATTTAGTTTAAATGCAGTTGAAATTTTTCAGATTAAAAAACACATCTCATCAACAATACTATAGTTAAAAGTTGTAATAAAAACTTATTCTTACTGTCTAAGAGTAATTTGCTTTTTCTGATGCTACATTTACCTCTCCCTTGCTCCTCTAGCTGCTAATCCTGATGGTTTTTGTCTGAGGGAACAGGTGTGAGATAAATTTGTCTTCCTGCAATATTTGCTGGGAGGAGTATGATGTTCATGGTAGGGGGTTTTTCTCCTCTTTACTGGGAGAAGCATGGTGTTGGTGTTGATGTCTGCTTCCTCCTCACTCTAGGGCCGCTTGGGCCCATTTTTGTATGTTTGTTAACATGCTCTATATGAGTTTTCTTCCTTGGTCCACAATTCTTATGTTGCATCTAGTAGTGCATTATATACATATCTTATGTTGCATGTGCATCTTATACACATAAGACACTTTCATTTTTTTGTCTGCAGCTGATTTTACCCAGCTCCTAGGCTCGCAGTACCCTCACTGGTGAGTTAATGGGGCCTCTAGTATTATCCTACACCCAAACCTTTACAGCCAACACTATTGCACCATACCTTAACATCTTTATGCTTTGTCCTTAGTCTAAGGTCAAGGCAGTTCATTATCCACAGCAGAATTACTTTTTATTCCTATTTATATAAAAACTCTTAACAACCAGCAATACACCAATTATACAAAGCTATGCAAAACTAAAACAAAAAAGGTTGGAGCCACCTGCTCATTAGACAGTTGCTGTTACAGATAAACAAGCTGAAACAAAGCTCCAAGCTAGCTGAAACTAGTCCAGACAAAAACTCACGAACTCTAAGTCTTGTATTAATTTAACACAAAAGCCTGTGGCTTGTTACCAGCAAGAGCAATACCCTATTTACTAACGCATGGGAATACACAGGGCCCTCTAACCGAAGGAGAAGAGATTACAAGGGATCCGGTCCTTAGGCTGAAAGGATGAGAGCTGACAATAGGGTTAGAGTATGGACAAAAACAGTTTTTGGGAATCCTAACCTCTCAATGCATCATCAAGAAATTAGGAAAATTTTATTGAGAAAAAGGAAAAGGCCTCATCTTGGTTTAAAGTGCTATTTTGCCTTCTGTCATTCACATCTCACCCAATTTCTAGCCTGGGGTAGATTCAAAATTAAGAGTAAGGTTAGAATTTGGGAGAGTGCAGGCTGAGGAGCCCAGGTTGCTGCTGCACTTTGGAGGTCCCCTGGAGCTGGGAAGAGGACTCGTTCCATTTTCCTCAAATCTATTTTTCCTAAATCCCTTGTTGGGTCCTGTCATGCCTATCTTTACACCTTGAAGCGATGTAGGACCAAGATCAGGGTTACAGCTAGGGTTTTGGAAAGAACAGGCTCACAAGTCCAGGTTCCTGCTGCATCTTGGACATCCCTGAGTGTTTAGAATAGGTTTCAAACTGTTGAAGGCATCGTTTCTTGATCATTCTCTGTTCATGGGATCAGCTTCACTTATAGCTAAGGCGAAAACTGCAGTTAGGATTAGGGACTGGGAAAGTTGTTTTTAATTATTTAGTGCCTTTTCTATCAAAAGTGCAGACACATCCCTTGGAAGATTTTCTGAAACCTCTGGGTATCTTTTCTCTGGAAATCATGTTTCATGTTTCCATCTGGTCTCGAAGATTTCTTTCCCTTGTGAATAATAACCCATTCTCAACAAAAATGGGAAGATGGCTTTTCTGCATCTAGATGGAGAGATAAGCATAAAAAAATCTACCATGTACGAAAACCACGTGGCAGATCGCACAGTTTTCCCGCTTCCTTCTCCCCTCCAGTCCAGTCTGTACACTCCTCACACCTCTTTTTGGCCTCCCTGGGCATTCAGGCCTACAGCAGGGTCAGGCTTCAGTGCCAGGGAGTGTCTGGGCAGGTCCAGCGCTGCCAGCCACAGGCTGTTGCCTGGATTTACGAGCTCAGTGACTGCGCATGGTAAATTCAGAGACACTTAATGAACTTAAAGGATCATCCAGTCTTGAGAGCAATTGAGCCAGCCGTCTGGGGCAACCCAGCCCAAGCGGGATGCAGGTGACCTGGCTTACATCCCAGCAAGAGCTGTCTCACTTGGACCGGGCAGGCTCCCTAAAAAATGTGAAATTAAAGATGCACACTCTGTCGGCAGGAAGCTGGCTCCCTCTCCCCACCGGTTCCCTGCCTCCCTCTGCCAACCGAGCTCTGTGTTTGTGTGCAGCAAGAAATCAGAGGGGGTTACTCCCCCGGCGCGGCCTGCCCCGCTGTGCCCGCCTGGCCCCTGTCTGACCCCGACCCGGCCTCGGCCTGCTCCGGCCACCCGGCCCCGAGGCCTGCAGCGGCGGCGGTTGGGCCGAGCGGTGCCACTGCGGCCCCTGGTGGCTGTGCCTGGCGCCGCTGGCGGCCGTCGCTGAGGCGGGAACCGGCGGGAGGCCCCAGGGGAGGGCGGCGAGGACTGTGCCGGCTGCTCGTCCCGGTCGGGATTGTTTGGGATGTAGCCGCCAGTTTTGCTGGGTCTGTCCGCAGCAGGTCTCCCAGCACAGCTCCCCGCGCCCCGAGCACTGGTTCCACGGCTGGGCGGCTCCGGGAGCTCCTGGCGCCCGGCCCTACCCTCATGGCTCGGCCGCCAGCCCCCGCGGGGGCCAGCGGCAGCATCCTCAGAACTTCCTCTTGGAGGATGGAGAAGCCTAGAGCTTAGCCCTCTCACTGGTTTGCCAGAAACTCGGTCTAATTTAGGCCAGCGTAACTTCTTAAAGCATGAGCAGGAAAGCCAGTCTGTCCTGCCTGGCCTGGACTGACTTCAGGGCTGCGGCTCGGAGTCCGTCTGATTCCGTCCATGTCTGCCTGAAGAACACATTTGAAAGATGAGTTTGTTCATGGATTTGTTTCTTAGAGGCCTTAGCTTTTCTTATGCCATTAAGGCATCCAGAAGTTAGTGTTGATAGTTCAAATTATTAATTTTAAATTATGCTGGAAATGAATACAGCAACCTTACCACTGGCAGTCCATTGTTTTCAACGCAAACAAAGGATTACTCAAGTGAGGTGTTACAGATCAGGCAGCAATAGAAGAAATTCAGACTCTGCAAAATGTGTTTTAGCTCCCAGCTTCCTACTTCTGCTGGGACACCTGCACACACCGTGACCTTGCTCCTGGGGACAGCTTGCAGGACTCTGTTGTTCAGTGACCAAGTTGCCAGTTCTAGTGTTTTCAATAATTAGATTAACCAGAACACAGTGAGTGTGTAGTGAAAATTAGATTGAGATCGGTTATTAAAAAAAGAAAACAACAGAAGGAAACATTTTGTCAGTGATCGGATTTCAAAAGTGAGTGCTGTTTCAAGATCAAATTTCAAAATTCAGTTGAATGTATTTAGAACTCACATTCTCTTTAATGTAGCTAAGTATTTTCTGTAGTTACAGTAAATCAGGAAGAATTAAAGGGGAACAAGTTATTTGCGTGGAGAATGGATCTCTGTGCCAAAGTCCCAAGGATGTGTTTATGCCATGAGGACTTGTAAATTTACATCTGCTCTACACTGGTGGAAGTGACTGTTGTGGTCACAGGGCACTGGAGAAGCTGTCTAGCAGTAGAACTATTAATTATTACTTTTTAAAAAGTCTAATCTGTAATTGTTTAAAACAAATGTTTCAACTTGCCTTCATGGCCTATGCAGGAACTGACAGTCGCTATAATTTTTTTTCTCCCTTAGAGATTGTAAAAACTTGCCCCCATCTTACTGTGTTTTATTTTTTCCAAACTGGATGTAAGCATTTGTGAATTCTGTACATGTGGAGTTTTTATGTATGTGTCCCTCAGCTCTTCTAAAAAACAAGTATAATTAAAAATTCAGATTTGTACTTCTCTTTGTCATACACCAGTTAAGTCTAGGGGGTTTGCCTTTTTTGTATTAATGGTATGTCATTTTTAGTTGTGTATGTAACATGAAAACAAAAGAGTATTGAATGGATATTATCTATAGGTACTGTTTAATGCTATAGCTTTCTTAAGGCTTCAAATATAAATAAAAGCCAGTTATCTGCTGTATATTATCCTTTTTTCTCCCATCACTGGAAAACACAGGGTACTGAGGTGTCCCCAGTTTCCTGAGAAGTGCTGATCACCTCCAAATCGTATTGATTAAAATAGGAATTTCCCTTTGATTCCACTAAGATTTATCAGTGGCTGGCATCTCTGTGGAACAGGGATTTTTTTTCAATCTTTTTGTCACATACAGAAAACTGGTGTTAGTCTGCAATGCTCAGGCTATACCCAAGGCTTCAACCGACAGCTAACAAAAGCCTAATTGATATTGTTTCTTCCCTAGAGTTTTTTATTTCAGTTAGCACACAGGATGAAAGAAGAAAGTGGATTGAGATTAAGTCAGGCTATGAGCAAGGGAATGAAAGGCTAGAAAAGCCCACAGTCTTTCAGATTTTCTTTGATTATTATGTCTGTGACTGCATCAAATACAAACTTGACATTCTGAGTGTCAGTGGCACATGTCAAGTGAGAATATATCTCTTTATCTTCTTTCCTTATGTTCAAGTCTAGAAATTGCTTCTTGATGTAATTTCCAGCATCTTCAAATGTATTTGGTCCTGGTGGAGAGAACAGCATAAGAAGAGAAGACACATTTCAACTGGTACTTCCTCACAGCTGCTAAGAAACAAGTGTATTTTATTTCTGCTCTCTCTCTTTTTTAAAGGGCATTAACTGTGTGCATTAGTGTGCTAGTTCTGTCTGGGATAGAGTTAATTTTCTTCATGGTAGCTAGGATGGGGCTATGTACTGGATTTGTGCAAGAAACAATGCTGAGAGTACATGTATTTTCTTGGGCACCCCAGCCTACTCACTGGTGGGGTGGTGTGAGAAGCAGAAAAGGCTTTCACTGTATGTAAGCACTGTTCAGCCATAACTAAAACATCCCTGTATTATCAACACTGTTTCCAGAATAAAACCAAATGCCCCATCCTAGCTACTATTAAGAAAATTAACTCTATCCCAGCCAAAAACCAGAACAATTAGGTATGAAAATTTTGTATCTAAACTGCCCACCTGAATTTAAACTTCAATACCTAATCAGAACTCATTTCTAAAGTGAAATGCTCCTGAGTAAGTGAGTGTGAAACATTTAAGGACTTAGACAGAAAACAGAAAGGAAGAGAAAGAGAATAAAAAAAAGAAGGAACATAAATTCAAAGGGAATCAAGAAGATAGCAGACAAAATTGGTGGGAAATACAAAAACAAAGAGATAAAGAAATGAAGAAGGAAAAAGGGAAATATTCAGATGTTTATATATTCAGTCATAATTTCTTCATTTGGCTTTTCTGTCTTTTGGTAGTGCTCCATTAGAGCAACGGCAGGCGTGGACACTGGTACCCTGGACTTGCTGTGCGTCGGGAGCAGGAGGAGGCTCTTGAAGGCAGGCTGCTGCTGAGAGCCCTTGCTGGCTCCCATCTTGTCTGGAACCTCAGGCAGTGACAAGTGGCACAGCTCCACTGAGTCTAGCACATAATACTTGATTGTCCCAGTGAAGCACTGAACAGTGTTGATGTGTTGATGTGTCCTAAGAAAGGGAGTGAAGGAGCTGGTTTTCTGTAACTGCACAGAACCTATCTTCTAATAAATGTTTATTTAAGTATGCTCATTCTGGACACTCACTGTCACACATACATTAGGTTAATACTAAAATACTGACAGCTTTTTGTTTCTCTGCCACTTTCTGACATAGCCTCATATATTCTCTTGCACTGGCTTGGAACAGATGCTGTTTTCTATTTCCAGTAGACACTACTGTGACATAGAGAAAGAGGCAGACTTTCTTTATGAAATGGTTTTAAAAATAGGAACAAAAAAACTGAATTCAGTTATGGTGTGAGTGAGTGATAAGCCACTGGCTTGTGCTGAAATCTTGGCTGGGTTCATCACACCACACTTCAGCCATCTGAAACTTCTAGCTCTCTCAGCTTCCTCTACCACCAGTGGAAAGAAATGAGCATCTCTAGGGAGAGATGATCCCACTCTAGGATAAGCATCATGAGAGGAATTGGATTCTGTCAATGTCTGTCCCATACTATTCTTTTGAAGGCTAAATGCCTAGACAAGATGCTTAGCATTTAAATGGTTATATATAGGTGACCTGAGTCAAAGTCTCGGTCTTTAGTGCATGGCCTACACTAATCATCTGAATATATTTTCTTCTGAAAACCCCAAACTTACCGTTATACTCAGGAAAACAGATATTCAGATGAACTTTTGTTATTTTCTCTTGAAACAGGTCTTTTTTGTTTAGAAACAGCACGATGGAAGTGGCTGCGAAGCACTTGTGGTTGCAGATGCTGTTGAACAGCTGAAGGCTTTCATGCATTCTGTTCTGTTGAGATGCAAAAGGTGAACATGAGAGACTGGCAAATCTCATCGCTGTATGGCATTTTTACTGTAATGTTCTTTACTGGCAAGAACCAATACAGCATAATAGCCTTTAAATGGTTATCAGGGAACAGGAAAAGTTCTGATATGCCATCAGAGAGTACATTAAAACTTAGCAGCAAAAAAAGGGTTGCTTGTCTCTTCTGACTCACCACTTCTTTATCTTCCACCAGAACCATGTCATAGGCACTGAGTGCAGCACAGAATATGATGCAAGTAACTCCCTCAAAGCAATGAATCCACTTTTTTCTCTCTGATCGCTGTCCACCCACATCAAACATCCTTTGCAGAAAAAGTAACATATGTACAATGTAAAGCACTAACTAATAAGAATGTAGTCATGCTGTTAATGTGCAGAGTGCAACTAGAGATGGATGAAAATCAAATATCCAGCTTTTCCAAATATTGATCTATTCTATCCCAACAGGTCAAGGAGTACCATTGCTTACAGCTTTGTAGCGGGTGTTAAATGAAACGTAAAAGCTTGAATACCTGCATATAGGAAATACATTCAGTACTTTCAGGTGGCACTCCATGTTGAGGAGGTGGAGTTCTGCATGAGAGCTCAGTGCAGGACTAAGTCCTACAGGCGAGGATTTATTCAGGAGGTCATACATGAAACATTGAGAAAAGACCCTCAAATCCACAGTCATTTGTAACTTCATAGTTTTACTGGTCATGAACTGGTATGTTGATCAATAATGTGTATGACTGGAAGCTGGTCACAGGCTGACCTGCTGGTTATGCCTAATTAGTTGGTGTAGATCTATATGTAGTCATCTACTCATTGCCCTGGAGCGATCACTTAGCCAGCTGTATGACCTGCAGCGTGCCTTTGTCAGTGTGGGCTCTCTGCCCTGTCAATCTCATTAGCTGCTGTTTAAGCAGCAATTCACGGGGAAAAGGAATCCCCCCATTTGTAGAGAGGAAAATGTAGGAATGTCTTCCTCTGCATTAAATTCCGTCAGTCTTTGCGAGAAATTACTCTGCCTTTGGGTAGAATCAAATGAACTTTTTACGGGATTGAAAGCCCACTGAGCATACCTAGATGGGACCTGGCTAGGGCCCTGATTAGGGTCCTGGTTAGGGCCCTAGTTAAGGCCCAACTGAGATGGAGTTGTCATCAAAGCTACCATTGTTCTCCTTAGCACTAGCTTTTAAAATTACCACTTAAATTTGCAGTTGTTCAGTGATAAGTGATAGGGCGCTTTTTTACTATTTTTCTGACATAAGAGGTGCCCAACTTGAACATTTTTCAAGTGTTTTGTAAAGGAAAAAAAAAAGGTAAAAAATCAAATTTGTCCTACCCTTACTTTTTCTGTTTCCTTGTGTGCATGATGACTTTTCCCTGTGCTGCCTGTTGTTGAACTTAAAATTGTAAAACCTAATCCTCTGTTGCATTATCCCTTCCTTCAAGAAAATGCATTAGATCTTACTCTCTGGATGTGTCTCCTGCAGTATCTGAAAATTAAACACAACTCAGTTTTTATAGCAATGAAAATATTGGGATTCGGTATGAAAAAATCATGTCAGTAATAAACAGAGCAAGAATAATTTGTTACTGAAACACCTTTCTTTTTTTTTGCTGTATATTGATCCCCTGTTTTCTTCACCATCAGAAATGCAGCTGATGGAAACAAAGGTTATTGTTAATCATTTTTCATCCTGTTTAGAAGAAATGAAACTCTTCTCAGTGCTCATGATGAACTGTCTCTGCAGCTGAGGAGCAATTAGAGAAAATTATTTTTTTTACTAGTACATTTCATCTCTTTGTCTGATCATTGGGTGTCTATAAACATGAATTATTAGGAAATCAGGAAGCTGTTGTTGAGTAAGATTTTGATAACAGTAATGGCATTCTTCCAAGCCTGTCTTCACTGAGTTCAGTATGCCTGCTGAAGAGTGAGGTCAGTATGAATAAAGCATCTTGACTTTTGGCTGTGGTTAGTGCCCAAAGGTCACTTGCCACTACATGTCTTCCATGATTTGTGGTATGTAACTCTGAAATCAGGGTTATGGGGGGGAAAAAGCTTCAAAATTTAGTCTGCAGTAAAGTTTTGCAAGCATACATAATCATATGAATCTGTATTCAATTCCTGCAAACTTTTAGCATTTGGCCCTGGAAATATTCATGAGAAGTCAGTTAAAATAGGACAAGGTCAAGGCCAGAGGAGATGTTTATGGGCAGTTTATGTTGTACTAACCTTAGTTTGCTTAACTCTTCTCATGTCAGCCAAGAACTTAACATATGCACATGTAAAACTAAAGTCCCTCTGTGAGTGGTAGAAAATGTATTTCTGAGATGACCTTTTTTTTACCATGACAGTCAGAGTTAGTCTTGAAAGCTCTATATTTTTTCAGCAATGCTCTTGGAATACTTAGGTACAGGTATGCAACCAGCTGTGTATTCATTTATCCTAATGGTACATATAGTGAGACTGCCCAGGGAAGAGGTGGAGTCACCATCCCGGGAGGTGTTCAAGAAATGTGTAGATGTGGTGCTTAGGGACATGGTTTTGTGAGTTAGGTGGTGTGGGTTGGCAGTTGGACTTGATGATCCTTGAGGTCTTTTCCAACCTTAATGATTCTATGATCCTAAAGACGAAAAGCTTGCCTGATTTCAGTCAAACTCTTCCTAGCACATCAATGGAAGCAACAGCAGGAGAGGACCTATGAAGATCAGACCTTATTCTAAGAATTTTTAATTGTGTTCTGCACTCTGGAAATCAAAGGCAACATTAGTGAAATAAACTGAAGAGCACAAGAAAGCTGAATTACACTAAACCAGCAATGTAACCACTAGACCAGCAACTGACAAGAGCTGTTCTTGTCTGTGCAACTGTAATGCAGTTCCCTGGAGCAGTACTGGGATTTAGAGTTTTACTGCACAGATACAAAAGGTTTTCTGCCTCATTCTGTTCAGAAGAGGGACAAGTATTTAGTCAATGAGGCATCTGTTCATGTTTTCTTTTTATCCATGTATGGCTTGTGGCCCCAAGCCTCATTCAAGTACATCAACCAAAACTCCCTCTGCATGTGGAAGTGTTCCTCTCTTTATAGAAGTTTCTATGGTATTTATCAAACTGAGTGCAGATCAAGATCGCCCAGCTGTTTTGTGTTGCTCTGGCAATGCAAAGTAGCAGTAACTGGCTGGGTAAGATGGGTTTATAGTGGCTCTGTGTCCCTATAGCAGCTCAAAACCCTCAGATTATTTTGTAGTGATTTTAGCTGGTATTACTTAGAATCCTAAAACCACCAATTAATTTACTCACATGACACCACAGTGATGCATACCAGAGAGGCTAAACACAGTGGGTTTTGTGTTTCTGGAGGCATTAGGAGCCACCTTCTTGTTTACAGATGTTGAGGTGACTTAATTCTCAGTTGTGCTGCATTTCAGTCGGACTAATTCTGATATCCAAATCTCAGGACTGATAGCATTCGTGTCAAAGAGGTTTTGAACTCTGATGATTTATTTCTCCATCTTGATTTTATTTCTTACATAAACTATGACTGTAACTGAAGGTGCTTGGATTTCCAATGTACAAAGCTGTCTGGAAATATGTTAGAGGAAAAGGAGGTGATGTCTATGACATTGCACTGTAGCATTTGTCATCTATGACATTGCACAGTAACATTTGTGGGCAAGTGCTGAATTTCATGAGCAAGCAGTGTATTAACAGATGATAATAATTTATTTGTAGGGCATTTGCTTCAGAATCTGATTTTGTGTATGTAATCTGTTATGTAAAAGCATCTGTGTGGTAGCATAGATGGTTTGGAGGATGTTTATTTGCCACATGAACAGAAAAAAAGAAACCTAATGAAAAGTGTAGAAGTTATAACTCTGTTGCTTTATACATCTGTCTATCTCTACAGTTTCTTGTCTAGACTACATTCCTTGATATGCATCCCAGCCATTAAATTAAAAATTAAATAGAATTCAGTCCATAGAGAAAAGCATTATAGAACACTGAAACTATCATAATTCATTCAAATACATTTTCATGTGGAATTATACATTTTTAATTGGTTCATCAACTATAACAAAATGTTGAGTATCTGAAAGTGTCAATTATTTTCAGTCAAACTTCTCAGAGATGTTATTTTCAAGATATTTTTTATGAACATTTTGCTTGTCATCTTAAATGAGCATGAATACACGCACACTAATACTGAAATTTCCCAAGGGACAGAAATTATTATTTTTTTTTGCCAACTGTAATGCATTCCAGTGTTAAGAGCAGTTATTTCTGTTCTCAAAAGAAGAGAGTGAAAGGTTGAGACTGCATGCAAATTAGTAGTCATCAATGTTTTGCATGCTGTTAAGGACATTTAGGTAGGCAAATTTCATAAATGTCACAAACAATTATTCAAATTGCAGGATACAAATAATGCTTTTTAGACACTTACATATGTAAAAATGTCCTTTTAGAATCTGATAGTCTGACATCTCCTAATAACAGTCCATTATATGCTCAAAGTTGGAGTACTGGTGCTAAAATATCTTGCTTTTTTTGGCTGTTTCAAGGTATTAAATACGAGTGGATTAAAGGATATCACAATGAGATTACCAATAGTGTAATAGGTCAATACCTTTGAAAGAAAATTCTTAAGAAAGATAAATCCACAGAAAACTTTCAAATATGGCTTTCATACCTGAAGTTCAAATCCTTGAAAGAAAACTGAGTCTCTATAATCCCAGTTGTTTTCACTCGGGAATGCAAAACATCTTGCTCGCTGGGCACGTAGTCCGGCATTGCTAACCTGTCCAAATCGTTGAGATAACTAAGGAGAGTAAAAAGAAATGGTGACTGGTGAATTCAAAGGGTGAAATGAGCATTACATAATCACTTCCTATTGAGTCACTTTAAAATATTTTATATAAATTACACATTTAAATACAAAGCTATTGTTTTTTATACAACTTAAATCCACTATCCAGAGCCTTTCTTTTTTCTTTTTTTTTTCCCTTCTATATAGAAGTGTGATTTAGTTGTATATACTAAACATCTTTCTGAGAATTTCAGTTCAGGAGAATCTTATTTTCCTCAGAGATGCTAGAAAACCACCTTGTCAGGAAAGGGGTTTTGTCCACTGGCTTTCAGCAAGTTGGAATTGCCAGCGCAGGGGAAGAACTGCAAGCATCTTTCAGAAGCAGATTGACTAGAAGTTATTGCAGCCTGTCAGACCTGTTGCAACAGTGTTTTCCTTCCTAAGTGACAAGGAGGGCATAATATTCTGGTGGGATTCACATTTGGGAGCTGTCTTCCCTGCAGACTTATCAGTTTACAGGAGGAAGGTACATGATAACATTTTAAAAAAATATTTTGTAATCAAAACCAGAAGCTGAGGAACCCCTAGGTTAGTGTTCTCACAAGTCCCTGGAAAAGAGAGGATTATCTGCTTTTATGTCTGTCATACAGAGATAAAATCTGCATGAAACAACAATCCAAACCAGATCTTTGAAGCCTGTTCTTGTCCTACTACCAACCCTTCTCCTGTCTCTTCCAGGGGCACACAGCTTTCTCGAAATGGCTGGACCAGAGCCCATATATCCTGCTGGCTGGTCTAGGAATCTCTGTAAAGAGGCTATGAATTGACAAAAGGAAAAGAAGAGGTGGTGTCTGGGTAACTCCCTACCTTTTAACTACTAATATTTAAACAAAGAACAAAACCAAAAGCAAGAAGCCGCATCCAATAGTTGAAGCATTTTCAAACTTATGGTGTCCCAGTTGTCACCTTTACATTTGTAGCCTCTTACCTCTGACAAACAAAACACAGTCTCTCTAATGTTCATTAGACTTCATGCCTTTTTTTCTTCTCTAACACAAAATCTGCCCAGCATGAAGTTGTGCTGTTCAGTTTAACCAGATAACTATCAAAACAAAGCTCACAGCTCCTCATCCTTGTCTGCCATATTTAATAAACCTGTAAGTAAAAAAATAAATAAAATAGAATATTTTTTTTAAAAGCTAGGATCTTCCATATGGGCATTTGTAAGTAATGCTTGGAAATGGGATTTTCTTGTTTTAAGTTGAATAGACTGAATCCACTCAGGAAGGAGTGCTGAAGTTTATCTGAGTAGTTCAGTGAGTCCAGGAAACAATCTGTTTAAAAAAAAAACAAAACAAAGAAAAAACAAAAAGAAAACCCAAAACAATGTAGCTCTGTTTCTCTGAGTAGGGCCTATAGACTAACCAAACTATTAGGTTAGTCTCAGTGCCTGATCTTCCCTTGGCTTGGGTTAGGTGAGGTGACACGAATCCTATCCCGAGAGGCAAATGGCTTTGCAAGCAAGAAGCAGTATATACTACTGGTAGCTATATACAGTGACATTTAAGGTCAAGATTTATAATCCTGATTTTGCCCCTTCCTTACCTTACTCATCACTCCATCTTAAAACAGGATTAATTTCAGGTGAGTGCAAGGAATAAATTCCAGCCAAATTTGATTTTCTATTATTCAGAAGATCTTGTGGTTTTTTTTCCATTAAAACACACAGAGGAAAGGCAGTAATCAAACTTCATTAGCATGAATTAATTATGAAAAGACTCAGAGAAGATAACCTCAGAAAGTCAGAGTTTACACAGTATAAATCAATACTCAGTGTAGGACCTGACTCACAGTACCTGAGAAACAGGGGTTTGGTTTTAAAAGTAATTGAAATGTAGCATTAGATGATTGATTGACTCTGTCTGGTTTTGAAATGATCATTAGAAGCCCAGTAACAAGGGCAAAAATTAAATCAGTTTTAATGGTTCAAAGCCAAAGGCTGGATTTTCAGAAGCATCAGGTACTGAAAGATGAAGATTAACAGGTTTTTTTGGAAGTGTTCAAGCAGACAAAAAACACATCATTATTGGTTTTAGTGTAACTCTGGCAACAAATAATGATTATTAGCTCCTTTACAGTCTTTACTAGATCCCTTAAATACTGAAACCTATTTCAGATTAAAACGTTGCACAGCCCATAACACTGAGAGCAAATTACTTCAGACTATCCTGTCTTCCTTTGAGTAAACAAAACTTAATCTGCCAGGCATATTGTACACTCTAGAATGTTGGCTGGTTAACATATTTTTTTTTCTGTATTAGTTTTTTTCTCTTGTGTGTGTGTTTTGTTTCTTTTTAATTTCAAAAAGTGCTTTTCCTTTTAATTATGGTGACAGACCTATTATGGGTTTATAGTGCTGGGAACTGCAGTGTGGCCTGTCAGAAACAATACGTTAGGAACAAAAGATTGCTGTGTACTATTCTTATAGAGATCCAAGTCTACCATAAAATACTGACAAATCAGGCACAAACCAATGCAGGCAATCTTTTCATCATTTAGGGATTTTACATAAAGATCTTCGTTCTTGTTTTGAAGATACGAAGAGGTGAAGAATTTTTATATTTTCATACTACATTCCTTCTACTATCTATTGATAGATATTAGTGCTACTTGTTGATAGATATAGTGGGTTGTTAGTGCTTTCAGTTTGCCTGGCTCCTGGACTGGTCTGGAGCTGGCCTTTCCCTGCCAGTGAAGGGACACCAGCACCTCCTGCGGGTTCCCCTGCAGCTGTCCTCTGCCTGCAGGAGGAGCTGCAGGAGCAAAAGGAACCTCCAGTTGTGTTGGAGGATGGACCTTGGCTTGAACAACCTTCTGCCCTAGGTCTAGAGTCAGACTTGTGCACTCCAGGAAAACTTCAGTCCAGGTGACACCTCCCCTCTCAGTCTTGTATGAGTTTAGGGAGAAAACAGCAGAGCAGGGCCGCTGTAGCCTGCAAGAACAGCTGCAGAAGCAGCAAAACCGGGGACTCCAGAGAAGTCTAAGTTTACTGACTACATCTAAGGTGGGAGATGTTCCCCAGCTCAATGGTCACCCTTGGTAGAATCACTGCTGAGCAGCCCAACGCCCCTGCTTATCTGCCTGCCATCTCCCAGGCCATAGAAAGGGAACTGGGACTGCCAGATGGGACAGAGCCACTGGCCAAGACCAGCTGGATGCTGAGAAGGTAACGGCCCAGGGAACACCCATCCATGCAGCCAGATTACTTTAGAAGGAAGTTTTCATCACTTTTTCCAGCCTTACGTTTATCAGCTTGAAGTGTATACATTCAAAGTACAACTCTAGGTAAAAACTAAGCTGTTTCAATTCACCTTTTCCCTTATTTTGGCAATCTTAGAATTACCTAGAGAAAGAATAGGGTTTTTTAAAATTTTTTTTATGGTTTCAACAAATTTGCAGAAGCAAGCTGTTCATAATTTTCACTTCTTTCCTTCAGTTAAGAATTTCTAGTACATTATAAAACTTAGCAAAAAATAATTCTTTTTCAGGCTAGTGAGCAATAATTTTCATAGGCTATTCTGCACATGAGGAAGAGTTCTTGTTGCAAGCTATGGTAATAGCCAGCTGTTCAGCCCCTGCAGCTGGTGCCACCTACTAGGCTGCTGAGTCGCTGAGCTGGTACTCCGCTGCCCGTGCGAAGCAGGCCTGGGTCCCGCCATCACCCCACAGTTGTTTGATGAGTTCAACCAATTCAGAAGACATGTCACCATCCTCCAGCGTTGTTGCCATGGCACACAGTTTCCTTTCATCTTCCTAAAGAAAAATTTTAGTAAACATTGTGCAAGTGCACTGTGCCCCTCCACCTCCTTGAAGACGTGTGTAGTTTACAGTGAGTTGCACAGGAAAAATTTCTTATTTTCACCTATTTTTCCAGGTAGCAGTACTCGCCTGTGCATGTAAGAATCCTTTTACAAGCTCACTTCCCTTTAGTTAGCACCAAGGTTAGACTTATATCATGATACACAGAGTTTTCCTTTTTATTGTTTTGTTTCGTTCATACAAGGGCTAGGTTTCATTTTACCATAGGTGTTCACAAAAGGTCCAAATTGGAAGGAGGGATTTTGTTGTAAGAGAGAGTTAGTAGGATGTCAAAAACTAAATGATAAAGGATATTTAAAGCTTAAGCATATCGTGACAAAGCAGACATATAGCTAAATATATTTTTTTAATTTATTTGGAAGAAAAAAATTCTAGCTTTAAGCCACAGTGAGAAATGTGGCAAAGTGAATATAACCTAGTGAATGCACTTCATATATTTTTGTTATCTGGGGAAGAAGAACTTATAACTGAATGAAATCATAAATATTTTAAATGTATTATTCTGTAATTTCTTCCTTTTGCAGTCAGTCCAAAAAGACTTCAAGCAATCTATTACATTAAAAATATTTCTTTTCAGTGGTTAGCAGCCTAGGAATGTACTGTAAATAAAGAGCATGATTAAAATAGATCATTTGGTACACTGTCACAGCAGTGGATAATTATAGAATATAATTCCTTCCTAACCGTGTAAGTAGACAACTGAAGTAGCTTGCAGTCAATAGCTGCAAAAGTAGACACAGATTCTGACAGACACTGTTTTGGCAGAGAGTGTGTTTTATTCAAAACCAGAAAACATCTTCACAATAATTTGTAACAAATTTATTTTAGGAATGTACTATATCTTTATGTTTCAGTAGAAATTGCAGTTTATGAAAACTTTGTAAAAGTCAGAGACTGATCAAAAATATTGGAGAAATTCAGTTAGCATGAATAAAAAGGGGGAAATAACCACTAGAGAATCGCTTTCATTTGAAAGAGGAGGGAGGACAGCCATGCAATTACCCTTCTGTGTTAAACAAGACTGACTCCACTCTACACCCCCGTCCTCTCGCTCAGTGCTGGGATCAGCACAACTCAGTTATGATTTCTCGTGTGTGCCCCTCATTTGTCTCCAGGGCTGCACTCCAGGGCGCACACTTGTTCAGCTTCAAGATAAGATTTGGAATGTTCTCTCCTTTGAGATATCACATATCATTTAATGACTGTAGCTATCCTTCTGCAGCATTGGATTTATAGGTTGAATAGCCAACAACAAGAAGCCTTGAGCTCAGGCTCTCCAGTGTACAGCAAATGTTTATTGATTATTATGCAAGGGGTGGCAAAAGTGGATTTTGATGCTTACATAAAAATACACAATAGCAGCAGACTGAGTTTATCATAACGCTGTTTATATGATGTTTTCTTTCTCTCTGACATTTACACAGACTTCAGGTTATTTTCATATTAAAGATAGATTGCAATGGTGCTTCAGGAAGAAAAAAATATCTCTCTCTCCTGAACAAATGTTGTTTGAAATTACATGCTGAGGCACTTTCAGGACCACTTAGAGGTATTTACAGGCAGTCCTGGAACATGGATGAGCCCATTGCTTTCAGGCCCAAGGTAAGCCCAGTCTTTGGGCTAAATGACTTTAAGCAGCTAAATCTGGACCAGAAGACATCAGGAACAAAGTCCAGCTGAAATCAAAGCTTATATCAAGCCAACTCAAGCTTATAGATGGCTTATGACTTTACAGAAAATGTAAGCTAAGTTTGTTTTTGGAAGAAAGGGCAATGTTTACTGGCTATTCAAATAACTGTAACCAAAATTTCTCTTTTCTTTAAAACTCACAGGCAGGTTGGTCTTATGTGGTTCTGGGAGAAAAGAAGGCAGGCACTGCAAATATTTTATACAGGTGTATTCCAACTGTATTTCTAGAGATCTATTTTGCCAAAGGCAGCAAGAGTGGNAGAGTAGAGGGGGAGGTTGCCAAAGGCAGCAAGAGTGTGCTTACTGTGCTGTTAATGATAAACTTGTAACAGCTATATTTTCTGCATTTGGTTATATGTGAAGCTAAGAAATTAATTGAGCTATTTACCAAAAATTTTCAGTTCCCAGTTCCCCAGGCTGTGAAATCCTTTGAAAATAATTCCTCTGAAACTGGCACAGATGATAGATGATGAGTGAACATGTATAAACCTTGCAAGAAGCTTCGCAGGGCAGAGAAGAGAGGCTGAATCACTGGGGCACAGGCAGAACATATCTCAGTTAGAGATGGCAAGCAGAGTCTGGACCTGGTAGTGGACATTAGAGGCTGAGGCAGAGCCTGTGGCTGGGTGCTGCAAGGTTCATCTGTCTTGGGCTATAAGATTAGTCCTTCTGCACTACATGGGTCTATCACAATTGAGGAGACCAGGCCAAGTTTCAGCACATTCCCATTGTCCTATTTTCTGTGTGCTGCTTTTGGGCACCATTATGTTAGTTTGAATGACTGACGTTCATGGACACTTAGAAGAATGCAGGAAGAAAACATTTCGTTTCTATTTTGTCAATTGACTGTACGATCTTTAGTAACCTCTGAAGCATTTGTTTATCATTTTTTAGGTCAAAGTACTGCACGTCACTGTAATAAAATGTAGACTTCTGGAACAAGAAAAGCTCTTTCAGATAAGCAGATTTAGTTCCCTCTAAGATAAACCTCTAGGGAATAGGTAGAATTTGCCAAAATTGGAACCAGCTGATATTCTGTCAGGCCTTTGAGAAGTTCTCAACAAGGTCTGAATTACAGGCAATAGACTAAATCATCTCACTGAGAAGAGTATGTGTTTTTCCTTTACTTTTGTCCCTGAAATTTTATCATGATTGACAGAAGTTAGCAAGTCATCTTACTGTGGCTCTTCCTCTAAGCACTTGTGTGAACTGTATGGGGAAGGTCAGACTCCACTCCTCTGCAGTGCCAGTGCAAAGCTGCATCTGGACAACACGGACTCTGCTCCGGGAGTGAGGCCAACCTGAAATATTCCAACATGTCTAGATGACCCTTCCTCACATGGCTCAGCCCCAAGACTTTTTCATAAGAGGGAAATATTTATTACATTTCCCAATAGCAATAAAGTAACTAAGCAGCTAAGAAAAGGTTGGTTTTTTTTTTTCTTTCTATGTCTTTGCAAGTTTAATGTTTCTTTTGTAACAAACTAAATGGCAGTTTATGCAAAGGTTAGACCTCAGACATCAGTCTTGAGAAAATGAAAATAAGTAATGACATCTTGTCACGCATATGACTCAAGCAGTACTTAGTTTCCACTGTCATAAAGCAAATACCAAACTCTTCCACTACTCTCTACTCTTATATTAAAAAAAATTGCATTCTAATGCCTATTTCAAGAGAAAGGACTTCATACTCACAATTCTAGCTGGGTTTTCATAACTTATTCCTAATTTAGTCATTGCTTTCATGATAGTCAGGATAGACTGCACTGCATTGCTGTAAATGACAGGTCTGAACTCCATGCGTTCCTGGTGGGTGAAACCATCTTTATGGATGATCCTGGTGCACAAATAGAAAACAAAAAGTTTATGGGATGTATTAAAAGAGAGAAAGTAATGAAAAGTTGGATCGTACGCTTTTGTGGTCAGTGTGACAAAGAACTGCATCTTGGAAAAGCATTTATCAATGGTCGATCTGCCTATTCTGCTGGAACAGTAGCAGTTTCTGCAGCTATATGAAGTTAAATTTATGAGGCTGGGTTTTGACTCCCCAGTCTGGGTGAATGGATATTGGTTTTTTTGCCTTATGTGGCAGTATAAGACAACACGAGTCCAGAACAAGACCCAGTCCCATTCCTGTGGATACAGGGCAAGTTGCTTAGCTGAACTTAGATCACAAATAGTTAGTGCTGTTTTCTCACATTGCTTGTTTAGTCATCCTAATTTTTAACCTGAATCTTGCCTACAGTAGAAAAATTATTGCAAAAATATTTCTACACTGTAAAGAAAACAAACAAACTAAATATTTCATATTTCTTTGTACATCAGTTACAATTTCTAGTTATTGGAAGGTGTTACTGTTGTTATGTATACGCTTTGGGGACATACACATTGCTCCAGAGGATTTGCCCTATATTGCAGTGGAAGAACTTCAGTAGTCAAATTCAACTAATCTAATTCTGAGAGAGGAATTATAATTTCATAATCCTGCCCGACTGGAGAATGCCCGTTGGTTAAAGTTTTCCAAAATACGTGTGCAGATTATATGATGGCTCAGAGACATCTTTTTCAATGAGTTATGAAAAAAGGATGAAAACTTGACCCGTGCTGATGTGGTGTGCTCTCAATGAACAGAGAGAAAACTGCTTTGGCTCCTGCTGGAACCAAGACTCTGTCCTTCCTCACCTCAGTTGTTCAAAGTTGTTTATAGGATTATTAAGTAAATAATTTCTGTGTTTTGGCTATTTTCCCCTCTCTCTTGCCAGAGATACAGTCCAAACTGAACTATACAAGCAGGAAGGGGTGATAGGAAAGGGTCTGACAGGTTAGCCCAGAATGAGTAGAGGTGTGTGTCCTGGGGAGGCTTTCCCACTCAAGGGGAGAAGTCAGCCCTGTCAGAAAATAATTCACTCACACACACGCAAAACCCAGAGCACAACTGAATGTGCAGGAATCCTAGCATCTCTCTGACTTATGGATGTCAGAAAATTCGAAAGTTACCTTCTTGTGTCTGTAGGAATAACATCTGCAGGAAAAAAAGGAGCTCTAAATGTTTCCCTTCTAGACCAGGCAAATCTATAATCTTTTTAAGCTTTGGCTTTTTGAAAGCTGTTTTCATCACGAACTCAAACTAATCTGTAAAATTCAAAGGAATCCTCTTGGGAGAAAGATAAATGGAAGCTGTGTTGTGCAGTCTGATATCCTAGTGAGCCTTTTTTCTGGCACTCTCTGAAATATCCATGTATCCTTGTGTCAACACAGTGGTTTGAATAAAATAGTAAGAATTGTTCAGAGGGAAGGCTTATTCACCTGGAGGAGTCTCATGTAGCTCCATGTTAGTCTGCTGGATAATCTGGGTTGCTGCTTGGGCAGCACAGGACATTAAGCGGTGTCCTGTATATGATGCATCACAGAGCCCTGAAGTCCTTACTTGGGTAGGTGGCCTCCCTTAAAGGGTGAGATCGGCTTTAACAAGAATTAATTTCATCTGCCATTGATATTGAACCTTGCACTGGTGCTTAAGCATACTCTTATCACTCATGTGATTTATGTCTATAAATAATGGAAAGAAATGTATAGAAATGCAAACCCCATGAGGTACATGAACTTGGTTAACTGCTTTGTGTGCCTCACAGCAGTGGCCATAACAGGATTTCTGGGGAAGATGGGTGTTTCGCCTGTGGCTGCAAAAATCTAGGATGAGAGAGAAGGAAAGCCCTAACACAATCCATAAGTGGCTATTTTATATTTTCATGCTTTCTCTTTGAAGAACAAAGGAAGGAAGAAAATATAAGATTCCGAAATAAAACTACATTCTGTAATTACAGAAAGAAATCCTGTGTTTGCTTGAGGCTTTTCTTTTTTTGTTTGTTTCATTGTTGTATTTTTTTTAAAATAATATATTTATGTCCTCTGGCAGAAGGTATGTTAGCCAGCCTGTTTAATCAGCAGTGAATATTGCTGCTTTTATTAAAGACCTGTCATTCTTAAGGAAGGATTGTAAAACAGACTGACATCTTGTATGGCCAGAAGGAACATTTTAGCAAATGGAAAATTTTGTTTCCTGATCCTCCTTGAAAAAATAAACAATCTTTATAAAATAAATGCAGGATGCTGAAGGTGTTACACTACCAGTCATAATATCTAAATTGTGTTTCTATTGGAGGAAAGAAGTTGATCTCCTGGCTTTTTTTACACAAGGAGACCTTCTCACCAGATAAGTGGACTTGATTCAATCTCAACAGAAATTATGAGTTAGGAGATATTGTTTTGCTGCTTTTCATTTGCTGAATTATTTCTGGTAGGTTTGTACTACTAGCTTATACCCAACTCGGTTTTAAAAAAGCTAGATCACACATTGGAAATAATCTAGTCAGAAGCACAGAGCTTGAGAGAGGCTTTGTTTTTCCTTTTTACTTATCCCTCATAACCATCCTAGCCTTTTTAGGGCCTTGCAGAATACCTGTATTTTGAGCATCAGAAGGCACTGGCACAGGGAAGCTGTGGATGCCCCATCCCTGGAGGTGTTCAAGGCCAGGCTGGATGAGGCTTTGAGCAACCTGAGCTAGTGGAAGGTGTCCCTGCCCATGGCAGGGGGGTAGGAACTCAATCATCTTCCAACCCAAATGGTTCTGTGACTCTATGATTCTGTATTGTGTAAAGCTTAGTGGAAGGATTTGACTTTGATTGAAATCTTCAGTCTAGAAAGAATGAGGTTTATGAATTAGAAAATTATATTAATAGGAGTAAAATTATGCTAAATTTGGTGGAAAACTGTATTTTCAGCAAAAATATTTGTTTAATAAGCAGCTTTCAGTCTTCTCTAGAAAATGTTATGCTTGACTGAAAAAATTAGTAATTGAAATTGGTTTTTTACTGAAAATTTTCCCTTTAAAAAAGACAGTTCTTGGTTGTGACATAAAGGTGACAGATTATATGAAAAATAATAATTTTCATGAAGAGTTTTCCTGTAAGAGAATTCATATTTGTGATCAGGTTGACAACTCACGAGTGCACAGGTCTTTAAAGATAACTCTCAGCTTTGTAGTCTTCTGCCCCCTTCTTGATGCTGTTAAAGGTTATCAGCCTTCTTCAAGTGCTCAGTTCAGAGGAACATCTTTGATATGCTCCTACTTGGGAAAGCTTTGAGCTTCAATGGTTTGCTGAGTAAGGAGGGTCTCTTGATTGGAACTCAAAACAGGAAAAAATTATCCACTGTTTAACTAGAGGAAAAAAGTTAGCGAAGTATTGGATGGATGATTCTGAATCTGTCTTGCTGCAAAATGAGTTCCTTAAATAGGAGAAAATTTCCCCTTTGGAATAACATTTTTTACTTATCTCTTTAAAATGCATTGGTGAAGATATGAAATAGGATAACTTAAATTTGGAATAGTATTACTGATTTTGTAAGACAGTGCTTGATTTTTACACAGGAAGAATTGGTGCTTACAAAGTGGAGTCATGTCTAAACAGTTCACTGTCTGTGTAGTTTTTTTCCTGTATTTGAAGAGGTCTAGGAAGCAGACCTGGACACTGCCAATGAAAATAAAGCTAGATACAACAGCTAAATTTTAGCAGGTTACAAAGTAAAGGAGGATTTTTGCTGCCTGTGTAAGTATGATCTCTTGAGCTCAAGGAGATTATTAGTTTAAACCAGACACATGATTAGTATTTTGGCAACCCTTAAAAGAATAACATGAATTAGTTTATTTTTAGCCTGTTTTACTATATGTAAAAAATATTGTGATAGTAAATTGTAAATGGACACACACATGCACACAAACTTGACTTTCCTCTGAAGCCAGGGGAAATATAGCTACTGACTTCAATCTGTGTGGTTTTGAACAAACATCCACAAGTATTCTTGCAGTAGATTTATGGTGCAGTCACAAGATCTTCATAACCAGACACCCAGTCCAAATTTGAAGAGGGATTTCTTCATTTGAACTTGTACAGCCTGTTCTTTCCCATATTCATTATTGTATGAAAACTATTTGGGGTGACACTTTCTTTGCTAAAAGCAGTTCTCATGACTGTCCCTACCCATGCAAAATAGTGAGTCGTGTATCCAAATACTTACTTCATTTGCTTTACAATAGTGCTCTTTCCTGACTCTCCAGCACCTGCAGAAAGGGAATATTGAGAAGATGTGATTGATAGATGAATAAGTAGCAAGTATTAAGAGTAACTCTCTGGAACACAGAATTTTGTTATCTATGAAGAGACATACAGACGTTTTAGATCCCCATTGTACTAACTATAACCCTCCCTAGTGCCCATTCTGACTAAAAAAGAATTAAATAGTGGTTAAAGCATTAATTCTGAGAAGAAAAGGGACATTTGAAATGAAAGGAGAAGCATTCAGTCAATTAAGAGAAAAATATTGACTCTGTAATTAGCAAGGAAATAAAATATGGGTAATATTTTGATTTCATCTCAGGCAGATGGGCAGAAAAACATGAACAAACTACAGCTTTGAACAGTGTCTCATTCATTACATGATTTGTACCTGCTCATTTTGTGCATATTGTGACCTTTTGTAAGCCAAACCAGCCAGTTCCATGCTCTTTAGCCAGCCTTTTTGAGCAGCTGGAAAAACAGCATGGAGACTTGCATATGGTCTAGCTCATGATGCAGAGGTAGCACATGGGCAAATGTCTTGACACCAGTGTTTTGTCAGTTCCTCTGCCCTGTGGTCTTCTGTTGTGAAATTGTGTGTCTAGAAGTGGGAAAGCTGCAGAGCAACACAACAGATCCAACTTGGGAACAATTCTGCAGGAAATCCCCATAGCTGGTGGGGAGGCACAGGCATTTGCTTGCACAGCCCGTTGCAGAACTAGGGGATAGGTTTGGTCAGATTATGTACGATTAATTTGCCCTTCTTATCTCATGGAAAGTGAATAATCACAATGCAAATTTTCTCCATTGGAAATCAGTGTGAGTGACTATCATTTTCTGTCAGTGAGAGTGATGAGGCTTGCCAAGAACTGCCAAACAAGGGCTGGATTTTGAGAGCACCTGGAGAGAGAATTTAACTTTGGCTGTGACTCCATGGAAGAGGATTCATCGCTGCTTTTCTCTTTACAGATTATCATTTACCTCACTGGACGGTGTCAAATACTTTTGACAAAAGAGGAAATCTGGGGCATAGCTATTTCAACTGAGGGATTCTCAATGAATGAAACAAACTGATTACAGACTTTCCAAACAGATTTTGTAAAGCTAATAACATTTAAATGACTGGGTTTAATTTACTCAAATGAATCACAACAGACAGCAAACCATATGCAAAGCATTTTCTAAAACCCATGATGTGAACGTCAGAAAGTGCGAGGAAAAAATGAGACTATGCAAAATGGGCTGATGCTGCCATCTGCCACAGTTTGGAAAAAATGCAAATTTACTGTAGATCATTTATTATCCCTTCAATGCCATTCTGAAGACCCAGGTAAAGCCCTGTTGGCAAGGTGGCATTTACTACATTTTTGTAGGGAAGAGAGCAGTCTGTGCTGAGAATTTATACATCAACCTCATGGAAAGATGCCAGGAAACATAATATAGAAATGAACCTCTCTTCCAGATCTGAAAAGCAAAGTTAAAATAGAGTGGGAGGCATAATTTATATTTTTTGGGTGCATTTTTTTACCTCTGCTCATCTTTAATTTATGATCCAGTAATGCCTTTATCTAAACAGCAGATGACTCTCAGACTTTGGCTCTACTCCAGAGTACTGTGCTAGGCTAGGTTCCTTTGCACCCCAGGAAGTGGGTCAGAAACAATTTGCTTTGCACCTGCTTCCTTCCCCCGCCCCGTGCAGCCTGCTCCTTCTGCTGGGCCCCGGGGCGGGAGAGCAGGGACAGGGCTGCGCTTCCACTCGCCGCAGAACCCTTCTGATCGCAGAAACAGCAGCAGGATTGCATGGTGATAGCTCTTATGTGACTGCATGGGGAGCTGAGGGCAGCTTCCCTTTAGGAGGCAGTGAAAAGGGCAATTATAACTGAGCTCTGATTTTCTGAATAAAAGAGGAGAGTTTAGGCCAAACTGAGTCCTCTCTTGAAGCTTGGAAAGTTCAATTGACTTTGATGTCAGCTGTAACTTGGCATGGTTTTCTAAGCAGAATTTGTTTAAATACTTACGGAAACTGGGGAGAGTACAAGCCTCTTTCAAGGTTAGCATCTGCTGAGCTGTTGAAGAAGATTCTTCTTATATAATAAGTTGATTTTGTGTCCCAGAGCAAAAGCTATTATCTCTTTACAGTTATTATTTATGTGGAAGTAAAGGTTTGGTTTAGGAAAGTTTCCAGAAGTAAATGTAAGAAAATAAAAAAACCTACTGCCTAGATACTGTCACAGATGTCATTGACAATGACATAAAATAGCAAAAGTAAGGAAAATAAAATCTTCAAATTAAGATCAGAAAAGCTTTCACACCTCTGCCTGAGCCTTGTCTGTGCCATTCAGAGCTCTGGGAACTGTGAACTAGAGAGGAAAATGCATCGTTCTGGCCCTTTCAGCAAACTGAACAAACTTTCTCCATGGGAGAAGAAACTAGATAAAAGATTTAAGACCTAACCCTCTTGAGAGAATAAGGTCTTTAAATGCTGCCCCACCTCCAAAAAAATGCAATCAGTGTATTCCACTCATTAGGATTATTGGACCGTCTTTGTGCTCCAAGTCTTTCCTTCCAGTGCAGGTATTAATAACAGGAACTTAAACCTGACTTCAGTACCACAGTGACTGATTCATTTAACTGGTTTTAAATGTCTATACTATGAACTTCCTACATTCAGACTTCTTATCAGAGACCTCTTGTATCCAGTGGAGAAAAATATTTGCTACCAAAACTAAACCAAGAAAACCAGATTCAGTTTTTGTCACCCTGCAGCACATGTTCAAGTTAAATTGGCTGAGTGCCCTAAAAGTGATTATTTCTCAGTAAAGTGAGCTGAGGATGGCCAGCTCAGATGGAGGTAAGTTTTGTCCTGTCACTGTAAACTGTAGACAGTGAGGCCATGGGGTAATACTTTGAAAATAAAAAGCTGAATTAGCTGAAGCTAAATTCTTATTTCTGTGAAACGTGGCTGTGAGCACCAGCGGGTTTAGGTGCATTTCAAAGGTGCATTGTACTTTGCACACAAATAAATTGCAAGCTGGCCTACTACAAAGTGTACAAACTGCATGTGATGTGGTAGGCAACGTATGGCCCTGGTACAAAGGAAATAAAACTTTTACCTTGGAATTTGTTCCAGATTCATAGAACAATCTGCTTTTTGAAGTGTAAATATGTAGAGGCTATGTTTATAGACAACGGGTGGGGGTTGGATGGCCTTGACAAGATAGGAACACCTAGAACAGAAGACCTAACCCTCCTGGCTCTTGGACAACTTGTGAAGAACGTTGGAAAGAAAGTGGCATGATTTTTTCCCTCCCCCAGTTTACATGAGCAGTTTTTATAGGCATGCCATATAAACTGTAAATTACGACCTCAGCACAGATAATGTGTTCGCCCATATCATGGAACTTAACATAAACAAATGTGGTGTCTTTGGTTTCTGGATATAATCTCATTTTTGTAAAGGGACCTGTTGGAGGGCACAGAGAATCCAGACCAGATATTGAATAATCATCTCAGGAAATGGCCAGAATACTTTCTTTTTATATATATATATATATTTTAAAGGCCAAAACATAATGTTCACACTGGAAAAACTTATGATACATAAATCCATTTTTTTTCCTGAGTATTTTCAACAAATCTCCTTACTGCAAAAGAAACAATGTTCTCATCTGGTCCATAATAGAGAGGAAATGTATGGTCCGAACAGAAATCTGGGACTAGGGTAGGACCAGGCTTGAAAGGAGCTGCCCTTAATTTGTGAAGTGTAAAATTTGTATAATTTCTGAGATCACCTCAGAGGTATGGGAAGATGATGGGTACAGACCTAAACATAGTAGATTTAATCCCCACCTATCTGGCCATTTCACTGTTTGACTATGTCACGGTGCCCCTTGTACATGTTGCTTCAGTATCTGTGATTCCGGGTGTTCAGGAGACACTTTCACTCTAGCTGTGCAATAAGCTCAAAACAGACATGTTTTATTCACCCCTTGCTTTTTTAAGAACAAGAAAATTCAAACTGTTAAGTCTTTAATCTTTTTAGGATTAAAAGGGACACCTCCCACTAGACCAGGTTGCTCAAAGCCTCATCCAGCCTGGCCTTGAACACCTCCAGGGATGGGGCATCCACAGGTTCCCTGGGCAACCTGTGCCAGTGCCTCACCACCCTCATAGGAAAAAAATTCTTCCTAATATCTAATCTAAATCTATCCTCTTTCAGTTTAATACCAATACCCTTCATCTTATTGCTACACTCCCTGATGCAGAGTGCCTCCCCATCTCTCCTGTAGCTCCCTTCAGGTACTGGAAGGCTGCTATAAGGTCTCCCTGGAGCCTTCTCTCCTTCAGGCTGAACAACCCCAACTCTCTCAGCCTGTCCTCATACGGGAGGTGCTCCAGCCCTCTGACCATCTTCATGGCCTTCCTCTGGACCTGCTCCAACTGGTAAAGGACTCTTAAGATCAAAATATATAATGAAACTGCTTATCTTATAAATTCCTCTTAAGTTATTTCTTACACCTTCCTCATGGATCAGTGTTGGATAAGGTCAGAGACCAGGATGCTGGTGTAGATAGACCCTTGTTCTAACTTGGTATGCCAATTCCTTTTTTTTAAGAGTATATAGAAAGTATTGAAACTTTATGAAGGTTGAAATGAATTTTTTTTTTTTTTTGACAAACTAAAGCTTGTCTCAGTAGGGGCAGTATTTTGTATTGATGTGGCACAGAAAATCTTCATATTCTCCACTGGACTGAAAAGCTTTGTAAACCGCAATCTGAATACTGATGGTATATAAAGTGTATCAAACTGCTACTTTCTTATTATTATTTTAGAAACTTGCATGGTTTTGTTTTTCTCTTATTTCTTTATATTAATAATGCTAGTTAGATTCTCAGCGGGTATAAATAGACTTTTTGCACAAGACACAAAACAACAGAGTTAAGCTGATTTACTTTATCAAAAGGATCTAGCTAAGTCTGAATAAATGGCATTTTAAAGCATTTATAAGAATTGAGGTTACACTGCAGAAAATATATCAACATTTCAATGAGGAAAAGCTGGTTTTCTATTCATTTGGTGAAACCAATGTAAACTCTCATAGCAGGCAGCATACTGTTAGAAGAAAAATATTAAGATAGTGGCAGAGTTATTGTGTTGTTGGGTATTTCCTGTAGGCTACAGAGTTCCATGGAAAAAAAAAAAAGAGAAGGATAAAGCTGTATTAAGAAAAAGACAATTTTTCTTTTTCCATTACACTCACTGGCTGTTAAATTGATCATAGTGAGGATTAAAAGTAGCAGTCTGTGAGAATATTAATCTGTGCTCATCTCGTTTCATTACCTTCCAGCCCACTCTCCACAATATCATTTTTATATATTGAGAAAAGCCCTTCTAAGTCTCCTGTGAAAAATGAAGTGCAACTGTTTGGAAAATAAACAGTATCAATACTTGTGACACCTGTAGGTTTTCTGTGTAACCAGTTTTCTCACTTAATCCTCCTGCAAATAAATGCACATACATCATTAAAAAGATAACTTTGTACTACATTCTGTGTAAGTAAGCATCATAACATTTATTCTAACAGGAAATTCATAAGTTCTCATTTCTCAAATCTTTCCCTAGTCAAGGAATTGTAATGTTTAAAATTGAACACATGCAGTGACATGGCCATTTCTTTGTGTCTTAATTGGTTGCTTCATGAGCGACCACAGCCAGAAAGCATTTTATGCATGTATTACAGGACTTTCTTCTTCAAATAAAGTAGTGAAAGGTGGGAAATTCTCTGTACTGAAATGTCATTGCAGAGAAAAATAACCCCTCAATGGAAAAGCATTATGAGCAATTTTTATTCTATTTACCCAACAGGAGTAGTTTGACTGTCCTGGCTTCTCTCTCTGCATCTGCCTGCAGTTTCTTTTCCAGTTCTCTGGATCTCCTGGCCGATGCCTTGCTCTCAGAACTGGCTCCACTGCCCATCTCGAGATGTTTAAAATCCTCTGTTTGTCCAGCTGATTTGCTCCTTATAAGGCTAGTTGCTTTAATTTAAAAGGACAACAGTGTGTGCTTAAAAAAATTTAAAATCCCATTCAACATCTGTGTTCAGCCTTCAAATCAAACGGTCCCTTTTCACCTCTCACATGATCTGGAGATGCTACAGGTAAGGATTTATATAGGGATATTAGAACATACTGTTGTGATGTCATAGAATTAAAATGATCTATTCAAGAGCAAAACAAAGGTATGGATAGATGTCTGTCCTTGTTCAGAGAGGTTCCAGATTCACACATTTCAAATCAACGTGCAGAATGTCTTGAAACAATAAAATTGAGAACTACTCAGCTCAAGAAAAATTTTTACAGCTTGTGAATCAGTGTATGTGCCCTGAAGAAAAAAAGGTTTATAGGTCTTTGAAGCATTTGCATAATTTATTTTTATTCTGTCTCAATGGGCATATATCTAAATAAATGTATACTCTATTTAAAAATGACAGAATTTGGATGTATATCATTAAGACACATTTTGTTTTGAATTATTAATTAACATGCAGAATGTTTGCTTCATTTTCATATCATAGTAAGTGCATTTATTTTCTTGTAATGGTAACAATTTACGGCAATTTGTAATATCTTTGGGATATTTTGTGCAGCCATTCCTTTATGACTGCCATAGCCTTTTCCATTTTTTTATTATTTTCTCAGCAGTTATCAGATATGGCTGAAAGCACCACACCTCTTTTGTGTGAGAAAGGGCACAGGACAAATTCTCCCCACTGAGGTAGTAATTTCGTCTTCATCTTAGTTTCTTCATAGCGCAATAATAATATGGAAGTGTTTTATGCAGTGTGGTGGAGATATTACTTGGCATGCGGTGTCAGCAGTATATTGAGAAAATATACCCTATTGCAATACTGTGGTAGTGGGTAAGAGCAGAATTACTGTCAGGAGTAAAAGATCCAAAATATTCTCTTTTTTGGTCTCTTGTTTTCAGATTAAGAATTTCAATAAAATAAATCTCTCTAGTGTGCAATTCTATAATTAGTTGTAATATTATACTTATTCACTTTATAAAGCATTTCAATTAGATAAAATGATATTACAAGTTTACTGTTATTGACTGCTAATAGTCAATAACACTGACTTTACAGTATGGGAGCTTATAAGCTCTAGCCTGGAAATAATGTTTAAGGGAAACATACAGGTCAGTTTGAGTGACATTAGACATATTTTTAAGAGGGCCAGAGGCAAGCATTTAACTCATCCCATCTTAATAGAAAATAAACTTTCCCACAGTGGAAGTAGGTGGGCTCCAGATTAAGAGGAAGGCAACTGGTACTGGATGGGGAAGATAGGAGTGAGAGGAATAAAGACCATCAGTGGTACTAACGAGCTGTGTGCCATTAGAGCAAGAGAAAGATGTCTTCTGAGAAAAGATAAGTCCTTTGCTGTGCCTGTCCTATTCAGTAGTGAGTGTCTTCTCAAAATTAAGACCGCAGAATAAAGATCTGAAGTTGTGTCTTTTCAGTGTATTCTTCTCAATCAGTGGAGCAGCAAGCCCTGTTTTCAGCCTCCTTGCACTGCCTTGCCAGAAATGAATAATCAGTACTTGTTAACAGCTGAATTTTTGCATATACATTTACAATGCAAGAAAATGCTCTGTTTTGCTAAGCCTATATTCCTACTTTGTTTATTCTTTAAAACAGGCTGTAATAAGATCTTTATGCAGCCATAGTAACAACTAGTTTGTTTAAAAAATGAAAATAAGCAGCTTCGGAAGTGTGATATCAGTGCCAGGTGTCTGTTTATCAGAACCGAAGGCAGGTACAGTGCTGCTATGGATTTCAGTGGGTTTGAAAAGCACGTCTGAGCATTTCTGAACATTAACTGAATTTACAAATTAAGAAATTTGTGACACAGTCACAAACCATGGAGAAGAACATTATCTCCAGAAAAAGGGCCCATTTCACTACTGAGTTGTTCTAGGCATATACTAGTATAACTCCACTCATTTTGCATTTAAATTTAACACTATCAAACTGGAATAGTGCAATGCTATACCAGAAGAAAATGAGTGTAAATAAATCAAGATGAAAGCTTTGCATCATTTTTCCTAGGCGGAAAGCAATGGAGAATCAAGTGTGCACCCCATAGCATAAGTTGCTTATAATCCTCTGTTTCTGTTGTGACCACATACAGGGAGTGGCTTTAAATAAGCAGGTGTCTGATACAAGCAGGCTGTAAACAGCAGATCTGTAACATCTTATCCAGGTTAGCTTGCTTCTGCCTTCAAACCCTTAACTAAGGATTTTACTGCTAAAATGACAGCTGTTTCTATTTCTCTGGAGACTCAAAGCAGATTTAGGAGAATGGACAGGATTCTGTTCT
>VZTO01018441.1:3432-18824 GCA_013400615.1 Syrrhaptes paradoxus | reverse complement strand
AAAGAAAAAAAAAAAGAAAAAGGGAGTATTAGCAAGAAAATGGGTGATGCCTGCCATCTCTGTGAAAAAGATTTAGTTTCTAGTGCAAGGTTTCTAGTACAAGGTGAACAATCAACATAGTACATTAAAAAAAAGAGCTTCAAACAATGGGGAATATTTTGTCAACATCCCGGTCTGAACACTTCCAATTCCCAGTAGACCCATATGCTAAGACCTACCAAGTCCCACAATGCCTTGCACAGCCAGAAATAAACAAAGAGTAAAAGCAAACACAGTTCTGATTTGACTTGTAGAACTCATTGAATGACAAATATGCTAGCCTTTCCTTTTGGTGTCAAACTAGCATGCAGGGGAAAATATGGAAAAGATGAAAAGACATTTTCCCCAGCAGATTAGCATTCCTTCACTTTTATCTGGCAGACTCATTCCAGCTAAGCCAGCCTGTGACTGCAGTCCCTTCAGCAGAATACGAGCAGCTCTGTACTATAACAGCTGTGTAGTAGCTGGATAAAATTTGATTTCTGAATACCGTAGAGAACGTAAGTAGGTAGCTTCAGAGCTTGGAGCAGTTTCCAGGATGTCAGCTGAACTGAACTGCACTGAAGAGCATGCCCACAAAATTTCTTTTCCAAAAGAGCTGTTGCCATGTTATAATAATCCATATTAGAAAAGACTATAGAAGAAATTATTCTGCTGCTGAGACAATGAACTGCATCTGAAGAGGTCTGCATTATTCTGTATGGATCCTTATGCTACATACTTATGGAAGCTGGCTAACATCTGCTGCGTGATATTTGTTCTTTCATTCACACTCCAGGCCATAATAATAACAACACAAGATCTTTATTTTGTTAGGTTTTTAGAGAGGTTGGTGGTGTTAAACTTTTTAAAGATACATTTCAGTGTAACTATGTGTTAGACCTGATTAATTCAAAGAATGGAGCATGGCAGCGAAGGGAGGTATGGCAAAAGAGAGAGAGATTTCCTAGGGAAATCAGTCTATAATGAAATTATTCTGGGAAACCTCTGTCTCCTGCTCAGTATAACTTCTGTAAAGAAAGTTATTCCTTCAGAGGAGTGAGGTTGTCTCTCATTTTCTTTGTGGCTTGTAACCATTTTAGCCTCCAGCTGAGCCCTATTCATTGCCTTCTTCTGTGGTCAGATTTGCTAATCTTTCAGATGTCTTTAGCCAAGACGCCTAAGGCAATTTCCATCTTCATGATATTCTCAAATACTGTGAGATAGCAGCGCATGGAGAAAGTACTGGGACTTTTCACTCTTTGAGGACTGAAGGAATTAATGATGGTTTTAGTATTCCATTCTGCTTATAAAGCAGTGTTTGAATTAATGCAACTCTAGCTGACACTTCCCCTAGGAAAATATGCATTGTCCTGGGAAGAATTCAAGCGAAAATGGAAATTATCTCATTCTGCTCAGCTCCCACTCCTCTTAGAAAGGAACTTAAAAGCTGAGCATTTCTTCCTGAGCTGGGCCAGCCTCCACCCCAAAAATGTTCTGTTCTTAGAGAGGGAAGGAAAAAAAAAAAACAAAAACAAAATGTTTTTACTACTCTCCTGAATGGAATGAGCACAGATCAGACTCCCTGGATATTTGGGAAGGGAGATCTTAAGCACATATGTTAAGAACTCCACCCATATACAATAAGCTGATGGGAAAAAAAGCAAATCTCTGAATCCTCAGGTCTCATAAGGAATGAGGCCAGGACTTAGGTGCAAAGGAAATGGAAGAGCCTACAAGACTAGCCAGATATTTTGTGAATGCCAATAGTGTCTAAGTGTTGTTCCATAATAGATCACAGCTGGGAGTGGGTCTCCATCTTCAGTGCTGTCCAACTTTGACTGCCTAAAAGGAAGTGTGAACCTCATTTGGTAATTATAGAAAAACATGCTGAGATGGGGAACGCCTCTGTACCTTCGGGCAGCTCATTAGTTTATGCCTTCAAGAGTGATATTTGGTACTCAAAACCACATTTACAGAATTAAATACTATCCTTCCAGTTTTATTCTCAAAGTTCAAGTATAATTACTTTCTAATCTTCTGAGGTCTTGTTCTCTTAGCATCCATAGACTCTTTGTGCAAATGTCTCTCTCCTTAATTTCTTCTCTTTCAAGCATTTATTATGTTTCAAAGCCGGCTTTATTTGAGTCTGTTTCTACCTGAAGTGCAGAACAGAACCTGCAGGGTCTTTGGAGAGTGACTGTGTTTTCCCATCTGGTCATTTCAGTATTTTTCTCATTAGAGAATCTTCAAGGTAGGGCTGCAGCTGTTTAAGATATTTGAGTTATCCCACGTTATAGTGTCCCATGTCCTAAATATTTTGTTTGTTCTGGCCATTGTTTTTGTGTTTTCATACATATGATTAAATCTGTTGTGGCAGTACTTTCATGGGGTGGAGGGTGAGATTTCCTCCATAAGTCATTGTAGTGCCCATCCCTTATTTAATGTTGTGTGCAGGTGACAAGCTGCATTACTGATATTCCACACAACTCTGTCAGGCTCTTTATTTATCTGCATGTCCTCTGCTGCTCCAGAGTCACCCTGATGGAAAGTCATCTCTAGGTTGAAACGTTGGCCAGGTGCCGTGCATTGCCCTGTGTGATTCCAGCTCCATGGAGGGGGGTCACATACCTGTTACCGTCTCACTGGCTGAGCAGTCATGCCTCGTGCTCCAGCGTGGTGCTCTGCTTGGGTCTTAGGTTTCATTTCAGCTCAATTTTGAAGTCCCTCTGTACTGCAGACACTGCAGGGCTGGACTCTAAGCAGTTGTGATCAAACTCCTCATATATATTCAATCTGATATTCTGTTCAGATTTCCACTTTGTAGCTAAACTATTCCCTACATATATAGCTTAGCAATGCAGATTGCTTTTCCAGAAGACCAGCTCTTCTGGATTATCTTGTGACAAAAAGAAATAAGTCTCCTCACTCAGTATTTGCCCCCTACACTCAGTCATCAGTTGAATTTATAGGGAGCAGGTATATTAGTAAATTCAGGAGTGCCTGGCAATTATCCTGGAACTGTACTGTCTGTGCTTGTAAATTGTTAGGACAGTTTTGATAAAGAATTTGGTGTGCTTATGATATTCCCTGGACAATTCATAGACTTGGCTTGCCAAAGAAAATTGGTATAACTAAAGTCAGATTACTGTTTGGTTTGAAGGCTGTGACAGTTTATTAGTACAGACTTGAGGTGGACTGAAACAACTGTTCTTGGTTACTGTAGGTGTAAATCATACATTCTGAAGCTGACGTGATGTAAAAGACAAAGTTCTTGGAAGCTGTCTCATGATCAGCCTTTCTGGATCTTGACTCTTGAAGCGTTATTCTGCATTACACCTTCCCATGTTTGTGTTGGAGTGTGAGAACCGGTTGTGGTGGTTTCTGAGCCCACCATATGCACAAATCTGCAACATCAAAGATGAGAGTTTCACTTACAGCAGAACAACAGCTTAGATCACAAGTATCATCCAAACTTTAGAGGAAGTCTTTCCAGTATATTATGCGATACTAGCATAAAATTATTGCATTGCTTAGTTCCTTTATGTTAGGATGCTGGCTGCCAAGATGTTTTAGTTTGCTGGATTTTTTAAACTTTGTCTTTATTTTAACCATCTCTTCTGTCTCCCCATCTGCTGAATCTCTTGAATTAAGAGTACCTTTAGCATAGTAATAGGCTTGGAAAACAAAATGTCAGCAGAAGCCTTATTTGTCTTGTGGCTTCATTAATACCTTCAACTGTTAGAAAAAAATAATAAGTGACAGACAAGCACTTTCAAGAATGCACTTCTCTTTACATAGCTGTAGCATCCTTCTTATTTTACAATACAATCGATGCTGATCTGTGTGCGCAAAGAAGCCAATACCTGTGTCTCATAGGAACACAAAGATTATTAAGCACAGCGGTCCTTTCAGTGCTCTCCGGGCATCCTGTAGCTCCCTGCCACTCCTGCCGTAACCCTGAGCACTATCGAGTGAGACACAAAGTATCCTATTTTCCTAGTTTGCCTGCCAGTGTATTTCATAACATCCTTCTCTGATTTGTTGGGAATGCTTGAGGTTAACATCTGGAAAAGTGCTGCCTTTAGAAGTGAGCAAGCAATGATGAGGTTCCTGCTATGCTGTTGAAATTACTAGTCTGTCTGTGGCCTGTGATCACATCAATATCCACAACTAGTGTTTTCTGGTCAAGATGCTGATCAGCCATCTGCTCAGCATCCTCCTCATAACATCCTCTTGGAACATATGATCATATATAGTAAGAATAAATTGTGAAAATGTTTTGCCACTTCCAAAATCAGAGACTGAGGAGAGTTTTGGGAAAAAAGAACAACAAACAATGAAGGAAAACAAACGATATATAATTGCGAATAGAGAACTACAGTGTGGGCAATACTGTCCTTTTCCTCTCTTTTTTTTTTGTATGTCAGAGATGTCACAGTGGCCAAAGGTAAAAATGTCATGAGTTGTGTGAGAACTGTAAGGGTAGGAGGAAGAGATGAAACTTTTAAAAGATCCCTGAGAGACATACCCAAAGTCAGAAGAGGATATTTCTCTGACATGTGTGTACTTTGGGAAATGCTGATCATATTCTCCAGGGGCATTTCTAATTATGTGACACTATGCAAAAAAGAAGTGGAAGATCCTCTTACTTTATCACCACTTGATAGCCCAAGATGCCATTTTGAGCATCCTGTTTGCACAAGTTTGTATCTATGAAAACAAAACAATGTTCACAGATTATATGATATTCTTTTAAAAGTGTGTATTTGTGTAGAGGCTGCAAAAATAAATACAAATATATATATAATATAATTTATTGTTCACTTTTATGTTGTGTGTTCTTTATCTTAATTCATTAGAATCATGAATGCATAATAAAACTACATTCTGACTCTGCTGTTACAATTTTGAAACATATTTGTTGACATTAATTGCAGTTGCCTGCACATGCCTACACTGCAAAACTCTACATCTGTACATCCCCTTCTGTTCTTTTTATAGGCAATGAAAAATACTAGGCATTTCCAGAGCTCAGCTTCCTCTCACACTTGCAGCATACAGTATAGAGGCCTCATCTTTTGCTGCTAAAAATCTTCATAAAAAATGCTAAATTCTTATTATCTCTATCTGCAGTGCTCTCACTGTTATTTCCAATTGGTTCTTCTGAACATGGTTCTCATCAGAAGCATATAATTTTCACCAGAACCCTCCAGATTTTTTCATTGCTCCAAGCTCAGCAATTCTCCAGGGAGAATTTGAATAGTGTCCCTCTCCCATGCAAGCATCTGGCAAAAGATTTCTTTACCACAGAAGCTAAGGGTGAACTGTTTTTCTCAAAATTGTTGGACAAATTACAATGTCATCAATGTCCAGAGAGACTCCAAAAGCCAAAGTTCAATTTCTCATTTTCAGAGGACACTGTGTAAAGATCTTGAATTTAGGAGCCTTTCCAGACTTCAGTGCATGAGCATGCTTGATTTGTTACTGGAGGTTGCTTGCAGTGGTTAGCGGCAGTCATTCTGGAGTTATCGTGATAACCTCTGAGACCTGCTGGCAAAAGGTCCATGTGAATGTCATGAGTGGCTCCAAAAATTTTGGAAAACTGACAGAAAGTTGGAAAATAGACAAAGCTTGCAATTATTTCCAACTCACTGGAATAGGAGGGAGAAGGTGAAATAATTTTATTGATAGAAACACACATTTCATTAAAATAGTCCAGTGGTTGATCTACGAACATGACATGAGGAAATGGTGATGAAGAGCAATGAGAGACAGGGAGTGTCCCTGTGATGAGAGCCATATGCATCTTCGTGTAGACAAGAATTCTTTTTTTATGGGGTGGTTGGTTTTTTTACCTATTCTGCATGCAAGATAACACATTTCATTTCACTTTACTAGATTAATTGTATAGTTTAATTATTTATCTAGGTCTCACTTTTGAAAGGACATTTTTATGACAGATGTTATATCTAATTAATAACTAAGAATGAAATCCATCTCTGGAATAAATTCTACCTGCTTCATTGGCCTGTACTCTGAATGTTAAAACATTTGTTCAGAAATCACGGCTTTCAAAATGGGGAAAAAACCAAACCAAAACAACAGAAGTAGTACAGAATTGTTTTTCTCTAGCAGAAGAAGAAATAAGCAAACAAAATTGTCTTGACTACACAGACTTACAGTCCACTATAGAAAAACATCTGTTTTACTAAAGGCCAAGTTCTGTATTGTTTTGAGTCTGTGTGGGCGTACATGGAAATTATATGGAAAAAAACAGAGACATAGCTCTAGGAGCAGGAAAATGCTGAAAGCCTCAGGTCACCAGATAGACTCAGGGAAAGAAGAAAGTGGATATACAGATGTCTTCTGAATATGATGCCTATCTCAGAGTTGCAGATTTGTCGTAACAGGCATACCTGAAAGGAATTGTAGCTGATAATATCCAAGTCAACATAGTCAGGGAGAGTTCTTCCCAGAGATAGCATTACACTGCTGAAATACAAGAGGAGTTTCATACGACACAGTGCCCTGTTCCATCATCTCCTTAGACAAGCCTCTTAAAGCCAAGTACAGAAGCTCATAATGGAGGTAAAATTCTAGAAATAGCCTTCTTTATCCTTGTTACACATTTTCAGATTGAAAATATCAGGGGTGTTCTAGACAAAAATGTTGTATACCTTCACCATACCACTCTGTAATGGGCAACAGACCTCCACTGCACCCTATTTTTTTTTCAAGAAATATACAGCAAAATTGTTTTGGTGTATTTGTCTAATGTAATATATGCAATCTGAAAGTATGACCCTGAAAATTATTTTATTGGTAATAGTTTGGACAGCTTAGATACATTTTTCCATTATTAACCAATAGAGAATATATAAGGGAGTTATTGTGTTTAAGTAACAAAGCAAAGACAACTTTATTAAGCATTAGGAAAAAAAGAGCTTATGGAAATAATGGTCATAATGAAAAAAAAATCAGGTTTGTTTTTAAGTTTAGGAAATCTACTAACAAGGAAATGAAGTGTGGAAGTGGTCACGATAACCTAAAAATACCAAACACACCTTTTGAGGAGAATGGAGATCAGATGTTCAATTAGGAAGAAAAAAAGTACCAATAATTTATAAGAAAGAAGGTTTCTATTAGATCTTATGAAAACCTTCTAACTGTACTGGTATTTAAGCACTGGGACAAGCTATATATGAAGGTTATGGAAATACCTATGTTTTACAGGAGCAAATGGCATTGATTTCTATCAAGGACTGTTGTGGCACACAATGCAGCCATATTAAACCCAGAGAGACAGAATGGAATGGCTTTTGATGTCCCATGTACTCCTACATTTCATTACTTCTGGTATCTTTGTAAGAATTAGGGCAAACTGAATTTTTTTTTTCAATAACATTACTTCTCTCTTCATTCACGTGAATCCTACTGTGCCTTTACACATACTTAGCTTGCTCAGTGACCTCTTCTTCCTCCAATAGTCTTTCTGGCTACTTGCAAAGGTCCTCACAATAGTTTCCTTTTCCTTCCTGAACGTTACACTGAAATGTTGTACCACATGCCTTAATGATGTATGCCAGATTAAAACATAGCTGTTTACTGATTTTAAAGAAAATTACAAGGATTTCAGTAACTTTTTTTAGGCTGAGGATTTTTTCTACAGCCTCCAATCATGTGGTCATGCATTGCTTTTAACAGGACTCCAGGACTGAAAGCTAAGTCCAGAGTGAACAAAACAGTATCAAAGAAATAGAAAGCTGTGTATAAAATTCATCCAGAATAACTGAGGAATGCCTAGTTACCTCAGTATGCAGTTATTGATCCGATCCAGATTCCAAATGCAGCCTGACCACCTGCATTAGCCACCCTAGTGTGTAGGAGGGCTCGCCTGGGCCTGTGGTGCAAGTCAGAATGCTGAAATTGGGCACCAAAGTTCATGCTACAATCAACAGTAGGAAGCTGTCACCTCCAGGGGAGATGCTGAACTCCCCAAAGGGGTGCTGAGCATGAAATTCATCTTAGACTTTTCCACCAAGAACAGAGGAGGGTAAGAAGGAGATCATAAAGTAAGGTGGCTCTGTAAGATAGTGGTTAGGTACTCAGTAGTGAATAGGCGCTCAAGAATAGATATTTTTTCCTTTTAATCTAGTACTTACCCACTGGTAAAAACAGCAGAAGAAGGGTTTTCTCACTTTTTTTTTGAAAGTTAAGCTCACCTTTTCAGGTCTGAATTGGGATCAGAGTTAGGTGGGAACCTCTGTGGCTGCTCTGATCAAGATAATTTGAAGGACCTTGTGGCATAAAATATAAATGTCATCCAAACATGACCATGTTCAAAGCTACATCATGCTGGAGAGTGAACACTAGGATTCACTTTATTCATCTCAATCTTATTAATTGCTCTTCAGGTTTATCATTGACACCAAAGCAGGTGATCTGAATCTTATCCTGTGTGTTTTTCACAGTAGGACCAAATAAATTCTGGTAAACCTTATTGAATTATTGCCTATGAATGGAATGGAACTTTGCTTCAGAAATTCCTAGGATGTTTTGCTGTTTGAGGATGTCTCTAAGACTTCAAAACAGCTATTAAGGTAAGGAAATTGTTTAGCTACTTTCTGTCTGTTTCCTTCTTTTGTTGAGCCTTTAACAAAAAACTAGAACATTGCTTAGGTGGTGATACGAAACACAGGTGGTGGGCTGAAACCTCCTTGTATTGATGGTGATGTACTCATCTTCCTCCCCTCCCATTTCCAATTGTTTTATTAATTGACAACAGTTTCTAAGAGCCTGGAGAGAGAGTTCGCAAGAATGGAGCTGTTCAAACAAGGTTTCAGAGAAGTCCTATGTCTCGTGTTATGCAGTCAGAAAAGATAATGACAGTGCAGCACTAGCTTTGTCAGTTATGGACAGCTTTGTACTGTGTTGGTGCTCTGCTCTAAACAAAGACCTAATACCCACCTGGTGCATTTAAGTGCTATGGCAGCACCAGGCACGAAAGCATCATTAGTGACGTATGAAAGGGTCCCCAATGGCTCACAGAAAGTAGAAGCTGGTTCCTTACATTGATGATAACTAACTGATTAGCAAGAAATTTATAAGGAGAAATATTTGCTTTGCTTCCAAAACAGCTTTCAGAAATTCTGATGACAGTTTATTATGCATATTGCTTTACAATTCTTCTACCAAGCCTCACTTGCTGGTGTCAAGAATCAGCACCTTTTGCTGTCTTGTTTCTTCACAAGCGTATGGATGCAGCAGAAATGCACATATCCCTTTGTTCTAATTTTTTACCTGACCAATCTGGTGGCCTGCTATGATGGAGTGACAGCATCGGTGGACAAAGGAAGGGCAACAGATGTAATCTACCTGGACTTGTGCAAAGCTTTTGACATGATCCCTCACCACATCCTTCTCTCTAAATTGGAGAGGTGTGGATTTGAATGATGAACTGTTCAATGGATAAAGAACTGGTTGGCTGGTCGCAGCCAAAGGGTTGTGATCAACAGCTCTATGTCTGGATGGAGGCCCGTCACCAGTGGTGACCCTCAAGGGTCTGTCTTGGGTCTGGTGCTCTTCAACATCTTTATCAACGACATAGTTGAGGGAATTGAGTGCAGCCTCAGCAAATTTGCAGACAACACCAAGCTGTGTGGTGCAGTCGATACAAAAGGGGTGCCATCCAGATGGACCTGGACAGGCTGGAGAAGTGGGCCCATGAGAACCTAATGAGGTTCAACAAGGCCCTCTTGGGCTGGGGCAATCCCAGGTACTTGTAGAGACTGGGAGAAGAACTCCTTGAGAGCAGCCCTGTGGAGAAGGACTTGGGGGTCCTGGTGGACGAGAAGCTGGATATGAGCCAGCAGTGTGCACCTGCAGCCCGTAAGGCCAGCTATGTCCTGTGGTTGTATTAAAAAAGGGGTGGCCAGCAGGGAGAGGGAGGTGATTGCCCCCCTCTACTCTGCTCTTGTGAGGCCCCATCTGGAGTACTGTGTCCAGGCCTGGGGCCCCCAGCACAAGAAAGGTGTGGAGCTCTTGGAACAGGTCCAGAGGAGGGCCACAAAGATGATCAGAGGGCTGGAGCATCTCTCCTACGAGGAAAGGTTGAGGGAACTGGGCTTGTTTAGCTTGGAGAAGAGAAGGATCCGGGGAGACCTCATTGCGGCCTTCTAGAACTTGAAGGGAGCCTATAGACAGGAGGGGGAGCGACTGTTTACAGGGGTTGATAGAAACAGGATGAGGGGGAATGGTTTTAAACTAAGAGAGGGGAGATTTAGGTTGGATATTAGGCAGAAATTTTTCACTCAGAAGATGGTGAGGCACTGAACAGGTTGCCCACAGAAGCTGTGGATGCCCCATCCCTGGAGACATTCAAGGCCAGGCTGGATGGGGCCCTGGGCAGGCTGCTCTGATGGCTGGCAACCCTGCCCACAGCAGGTGGGTTGAAACTAGATGATCTTTAGGGTCCTTTTCAAACGTAACTGTTCTATGATTCTATGATTTTTGTGTAGTTTCCTTTCCTATACCTTTTCCTCAGCTTCAGTCCCTTATTTTTGGCATTACACCCAGGAAGTGGAGGGGTCCAAAGCTAAACCAGGACTGGAAAAGAGGCTTCCTGGAACCCTGTGCTGATGCTGGATCTGAAATGGGGGACCTGCTGCTTCTGAGCATCCAGTTAACACTGAATGCTGCAACTACCTTGCAGGTAGGTCTGTCTTAGAGCCTCTGATGTGGCCAAACAGCAGCAGAAAAAGGGAAGAAGACGGAGAATAATTCAGTCCACCCTCTCTCTTGTGGCTTCCTCAGCAGCCCCTCTTCACTGGGATTCTCTTATTATGAAGAAGGAAATATAAAAGAGTTTACAGTACCTGTCTGTGGCTGATGGAGAGTGCTAACCACCTCTTTTCATCTTAATTTATTCAAACCACAATGGTCCCATCTCATTTCTGTCTGGACCGTTAGTGCTGCCCATTCAAATGATTATAACATTGAAGTAACCGCAAAAATTATGTGATAAGCAGACAATTCTGAATCTTCTTCAAGCTCTATCTGATCCTGTGGGTTTGATGTTTATCTGTGACTAGCTAGACCAAATTCTAAAAATTTAAACCATATTAAATTATGTGCTGGCCATCTAGAAGCCGTACACTCAGTCCCAGCAGCAATGTTTTCCCCTTGCTCCTCTGACAGATGATGCTGTTGAGGGTTTCAGGGGAGTTAGGTTAAACTCATAAAAGGTGATGAAAAAGAGAGTGCTGTGGAACATCATATTTTTGTACACCACTTATATCTTTACAGGGACTCAGAACAATCAAGCCCAATATTTTGTTGTGTTTTGTTAGGCAGTTAAAATAGGAGGAGGCTGCTCTGCAACATGTATTCCACTAGAGAGCTCCAATGCAGCAGCAGAATTTGGGATGATATCGTCATCTTGGTTATGGGCTCTCCACATCCTCCTTAGTGGCTTGTTCAGATGAACTCAGTATGGGGCCCTCCCAGTCAGGGACAATGATGAGGACAAAGGTTATATATGACGAAATTATTGGGAGGATATGCTTTGCAGGTCCTCCTAAGACCTTCCAGAATTTAAATTTGAATTATATGAAGAGTTTGTATGCCCATACCTCAAGCTACAATCCACCACCATACCCCCCAACCCCAAACTGATAAAGATTGTCTATCTCTCACTCTCTCTCTGGAGGATACAAAATCTTCTTCCTCAATTTTGCCTCTTAGGTTTTTGCTTAGACATGAGATTGGAAACAAAAACAGAAAAGGTTTTTTTTTAAAGCTGAAATCAGAGTTTTTTACTCGACTTTATTACATAGCTGGCAAGCTAAAAGTTTAAAGGAAAAAACAAATATATTGCTCTAAAATAAAAATGCTGAGAAACTAAAATCACACACTTAACAGTAAGAAAGAAAGAAATGAGGTAGCAATTTCTGTATGCAGACTGAGAAGGAGGTTTTGAAATCCCCAAGCCTATTTTTTTCACTTGTTTGAAAAAGTACTGAAACAGAATTAGACACAGAAATACATCTATATTAAATGCATTTATAATGAATGTGTTCTGTTAGGGTGAGTTTTAGATGTAGTGTTCTAAGGAAGGGAAGAGTTATGTCCTCTAATAGAAACATGAAATTAAATGAAAAGTCTGAAGACACCGTTAGACGGGTGAGGGCAACTTAATTCTCTAGGGAAGATTTCAGAGAAAAGCAGGTTACACTGTGCCCCACCTCATGCCTCATCTTCCCTTTTACAGGTTGTATAAAGCATATCATAGGAGGAGCTCTGAGATTAAACCTCAAATCACAGGATTCATATTTGTTTATTCTGGAAGTACAAATATTTTTCCTTAGGGTTGTCTCATACTGACTTCCTAGACTCTAGACTTACCTGGCAGAGCAGCTCCCACCTTGAATATAAGCAAGACAGACAGGTCAAACCTTGGAGTTAACACTGAATTTTGCTACTCCAAGAAGTGGACATGAGGGTGGGTGGAGGTTGGCTGGGACTGAGCGACTGCCACTACAAGGAGAGAAGAGGAAGCTGATGGGAAAATGCGTGGAACTGGGCTGTCTGCTTCTGCTACCTCCCAGGAGACAGGGAAATAAATGATGGTGCCTGGTGCCTGGGAGGAGCTCCTCTTCCTTGTCTCCCCAGTGCCACACACCAGCCCACTTACCACAGAAACAAACCATCTTTGCAAGTCTCCAATATCATAAACAAGGGTAGTGGAGAAGGACAAGTTTGGGTTTTTTTTTAAGCAACTGCCTACATTGCCCAAGACTAAATCAATCATCTACAGGAGTGAATTAATATTACTGGACACCTTAACTGTGGTTGCTAAGTCTTTCCGTTAGAGAGAAGAGCAAGGAAATCTAGTTTCGCAGAACAGCGTTGACAGCAATGGCAGTGGGCAGCTACACAAGCTAGCATTGTTTATCTCAAGTACAATCTATTTCTGGCAAGGCAAAGCTCAGTGTGAGCTCACGTTTTTTATGTCAATAATATGTTTATGGGTATTAGTCCAATTTGATGAGAGTTTCCTTTTGGGAAACTCATCAGGTATTTCTATAAAAACTGCAAACCATTGTGCTGCTTCATTTGGGACATTTAGTACTGTGGAGTCCCTGTCTAGAACGTGTTCCTGCTACACCCGTTTCACTGACTGTCTCCCAAAATCCAAACCATCTCTCCTCATTCCTTGGCTGTGCAAATGCTCTTCTTCTGGCCTTCAGGTTCAAGCTCTGGGTTTGAGATTTGCATGTACTATAAGAAAGGGGCATAAGAGTTCACAGAAATGAAAGATAAGGTTTCCAGTGCAGATGCCCTCCCTGTTGTATCTGGTTGTCTGAGTTATGTGGGGACTCCTGCAGTGGTTCTGGAAGGTGGTCCTCCTTCCATTTCCCAGTACGAGTGGACAGATTTATGTCCTGTGTTGATGGCTCATTGCTCTCACTGAAATAACACACCACTGCATATTTTTCACAAAACCAGAATGCACCTTTCCCCCACCCTTTTAAAAATTAAATGGATTTCAGTGAGACTGGGTAAGGCAGTCATGTCTATTGCCATGGCTGGCATCCACAGGCATTCATTCATGGCTGGCATCCATCCATTTTTTCAGGAATTCTTAACAATCTTTTCTAATAATACATTTCCTCATATTGAATACACTTTACATACTGTGCCTTGATTCTTGGAGGCTGCAAACAGGGTCAAGGACTTGCACTTCTCAGAGATAATTTTTTATTGCCTTGGTTGTGACTCTCTCATTCAGTGAATGCTGCTTCTAAAATGTTCTTGCCCATTATGCGCAACTGTTGTAGATCACTTCCTAAGAAGGAATGTGTTTGGGGAATTTCCTTTAATGGACTCAACAACACCTCTGGCTGTTCCTTCTCATTAGGGTTTTCTGGTTGACATAGTGAATAATTTTAGGTATTTCCTGAGATGCTTTGTGAAAGCGTTAATTTCAAATGCTACTTATCTGAATTCTTCATTGTATTGTTTCACCTGAGCCATGGCTAAATCTTCTATTAGCAACGTAATTTCATGGTGAGATCTTTATCTTCTTTTGAAAGAGGTTAAATGTCTTTTAACTAGAAAAACACTATTGCTCAGGTGATTTTACTTTGAGTTAATGCTGTATTTCATTGTTATAAACAATATAAAAATGAGAAAAAAATGCTCATGAACTATGAGCTGAAATAATATATGTGTATGATTTTTAGTAAGCTTTAATATTCTAGTTGTAGAGCAAGTGAATATAAACCAGCACAGGCTAATACTCAGTGTCAGCTCACCTCTGAATTTTGCATAGATTCGTACCATGGAAGCCAGTGAAGTAGTTTGAAATTTCTGGAGAACTTAGACAGTTTGTGAAAGAGATTATAAGAATTTTATTTTGTAGCAATCTACCTTCAGGAGCTTTCTTGAATAAGCAATGTAGATCTGTGCTTGCCTTCAAACTAATTGTGGAACTTTGATGTTAATGTAATTATTGACAGGCAGAACCAGACTTGTCATAATGTTTTCTTCTGAATAAATTGTTTAGGAACTTTTTCATTTTGATGTCTCAGGTAACAATTCCTGAATTTAATTTTTTAATACTTACTGGGATGGAGTTCTGAAACCTTCCTTTCAGCAGTAGAAGATACTGGAGGATTTAAGGTTATGCTTTTTAACCCATTAAGCTGCCAAGTTGAATTGAATGACTTTTCATTACTGTCTATGTGAATTTGTCTTTTGTCGCATTATACCAGCATCATAGCTACTGTAATTTGGTGAAAAATGAAAGAAAAAGAAAACCCAAACCAAAAAGCACCTAAAAACATCTAACCACAAAACTTATTTCCAATTGTTAAACATACTCCCAAGTTATACTTTCCAGGTTTATTTTGCTGTTACTGGTGTGGGATGTTGATCTTTCAGTTTACAGAACTCTGCTTACTGGAGTTCCTTCTCTTGATGACAAGATGGATGTGATTCTGCCTCCTTACATTCCTTAGGAGCCCTCTGACTTGCAGACACTTAGCCTTTCACTTTTCCGAGAAATGTCCTTCTGTCCAGCACAACCAGCAGCTTCTCCATTTCCACTGATTTTTTGGTGTTTGCACAACATTTCCTCCTAAAGACCCTAAACAAATGGATCGAACAGAGCTCAAAACAGTTGTTCTTCCCTTAAAAGGGGACTCAGTTATTGCAGGGGAATCTGGAACTTTTCTGGGGAAACACAAAGCTTGGGGAAAGAGGTTATGTTATTGCAAGGGTGTTTTAGATGCTTTCTGAACACCGAGACAGTGACTGCTGCGATTCTTGTGTTTTGGCATTTCATAGTGGCATTTGACAGCACTCCTACC
>VZTO01018440.1:475209-486204 GCA_013400615.1 Syrrhaptes paradoxus | reverse complement strand
TGTCAGCAAAACCCCCTTTACTTCTTCCTTGACCTTTGGGTCACATCCTAAACTCCACAAGCTCTGGTTTGCTTATCTTCACTCCCTGATTTTACTGAAATTATTTACCATGCACAGTCCCATGTATACTTATACTTTTGCTGGACTGGGGTGTTGCTATCTAAACATCTTATGCTGCAAGTTTGATTTTCCCCAATATTGTCACTAAAATGTTTTGATTGTTACCTATCAATGTCAAAAAGTAGGAAATTATGAGGTACTTTAACTTGTTTTTTAATTTAGGTCTGATATGTATTAACTTTAATAGCAAAAAGTAAGGCATGTAATAAGTTACTTACAGGAGCAGATTTTTTCTTAGGTATACGTGGCAGCCTGGTCTCATGGTTCTGTTGTTTTAAAACAGCTTTATTATTGATGTTCTCTGGGTCAAGCATAATCTTCATATCCATTTCCAGATGGTGCTGAAATAGAGAATATGCATCATCTTAAGATTACTGCACTAGGACAGAAGTGTTTATAAGCAGGAATTGGCTAACGTTCATAAATTTGAAAAACAATGATTAAAAATTCATGTTATTTGACCATCTACAGAGAAGTGGGCAAACAATGAAAAAGCCCCTTTTTGATTAGATGGATGACTTGGCAAGACATGCAACTACAGTTCACATACTTTTGTAAAATTTGTTCAATTAATTTAATTACAAGCTCCGAAATTTCCAAGTTTGCATACCTTTGAGTTTAACACGGTATTTCCTTAATGTACTGTGTTATCTGCATGGAATGGATTCAACTATTTTGCTAATAAAACTTATTATGATTTAAATCCCAATGGAGAGAAAGACTTTTAAAGTTTCTTGTTACAAGAAGTATCTAAAGCACACACCTTTTCTATAAAGCCAGAAGCGATGCCATGTATTTTTTACAAAAGTTTCTTACGTTGAAGACATTTTGGTTCATCTTAATGGACATGCTTTAGTTTACACCTGGATCTGTATCAAGTGTAGTAATTTCTCCCAATATTTTTGTCACAATAACATTGCTAACTAGCGTCTGCATCCAACAGGGTTTATTTAACAACCAGTGCCGAATAAGGAAGGATCCTCAAATGGCAGGAATTAGTGTATCACCAGAGAAGTCAACAGAGCCAAGGTAATTCAGAGGAGCTGGGGACCTGGCAGTTTATGTGCTTAATCCCTGTTACCTGGATATGGGAAAATAAAAAGCTCCCTTACATAGTAAGATCCAACTAAACACATTTATACACAAGAACTCTGCTGATACTTCTATTATGTAAACATAAAAAAAAGAATTCATGATACTTCTGCTTTTTAAAAAAACAACATATGCCATCAAAAGTGTAAGACTCATTAGAGGTACATTAGAACTATTAAACAATAGTATTGCTTTGTGAAAGCACTAAAAATGGTTTAATTTCTTTATCTGCACAATATATTCTCTTCTTTGATAGTAATTACAAGCCAATGTATGAGATGCTCATTTAGATTTGGGTTTGTAAGAACAAAAGTTATTATCTAAGCCAATTACTCTTTTACCCACATGGCTGCACAGAGACAGAAAGTTCAATTTTTACCTCATCAGTGATTTTGTTGTATTTATTTTATTACTATAACACACCGCTGTAGAGAAAGGAAACTGCTTGTGCTATTAAACAAGAACTGGGGGAAAACTGAGTACCTTCTCAATTAAAATAGGAGAGGATTCACAATGCAGGCTCGCCACTCAGACTGACAGTGAAATGATCAATGCTGGAGTGGCAGATTCCACACAGGATAACAAGAATTGAAATGCTTAATAAAAAAAATTGATGAAAGTTACTTTGTCAGCTTAGATGGATGGCAAGTGACAAGTCTACATTCGCAAGAGCTGGAGCAGATGGCATCATGGGTCTCTTCCATCTATATTATCCAAAGTCTTAAATTTAAGCTATCTTGAACCATCTTGATGCAGAATAAGAAAAAGATGAGAATAGCAGGGCAAACCTAATGCTCAGTGAGAATTTTTGTGCTCAATTATTAACATAGAGTACAGTGGGAGCATACAGAACAGGTTGACATGTTCAGTACAGTTAAATGGTTCAAATCTTGTTCCATGCCAACACAAAAGTCATTTCAGAGTGGAGGGCATTTTTATCATGTCGGAATCAGAACAAATCTGATTCACTATCTAATTCTCTTTTGCAGATGCATGTGGTGCCTAGTTTCTAATAGAGTCCAATTCCTTTATGAATGGACTACCTATTAATCTTTGAAACAAAATGTATTATCAGTAGCTAAACCACTTTTCATGTCTAGCTATTTATGTTATTTGCATATTCTAGAGAGCCCTAGAAACATCTTTTCATTTATATATTTAATTCTGTTAATAAGGAGAGAATATTAACAACTTCTGTGTACTCTGAATGTCCCAGAAAGTATCAACTTTTAGGAAAAAAGAAAACCAAACAAAACACAACAAAAAACCAACAAAATCTAAGCTGCACAAGCATCAGTTCAGATGTTTTCAATTAAGGATTAAATATATATATATATTTGAACTTATACACTTATCAGCTATGGATAGCAATGTCTTTTCAGACACTGCTATACAGAGGTTTTACAATTACTGCACAAGGAAGACACCTCCTTATGGCTCTCAAGCTTTATTAGAAGAAAAAATACAATTACAACACATAGAGGGGGGAAAAAAAGGGGGGAGGACAACAGTGCTTTGCAATTCCCCCTGTGAGCTAGATTTGCAGAGTCTTCTCTGGCTGCTGCTATGACTCAGAAATACTGAATGTGTGAGTAAACAATAATTTGAAGCCTATTCTGACACCTGTGGGCAAGCTATTTCCCATATGACAAGTATTCTAGCAATGCATATGTGAAAATAGCATCTGTGCTCATTTGACTCCAACCTTGCTTTACCTTAACCACTATAAACACAATTTATGCTCCATTTCTACTCTTGTACGGCATACTATGGACTGCAAAGCACAAAAATATTACTACATGAATTAATAATTTCTCTCAGAACAACTATGAGTTGAAACATTGATTTTTTTCAAGCTTATGTACCTGGAAATAGTGTCTGCAAGGGGAAAAATATTCAGTTCATGAATATTTCTTTTCAGCGGAAAGGTATTTTGAACACCTCCAAAGTACATTTTAAAAAAAACCAAACTGTTTATAGCTACAAGTAAGGAAAAGACAGGAAGTAAGAAATTGTAGGTGATAATTTCCCAGCTGGATTTCACATCTATTTAATAACAAAAGCTTTTTATGTTGGCATGCCGGGCATGTAGAACAGCTGGCAAAACAGCACTGTTTGCCATTTTCTTTATAATGGGAAATTAGAGCTAGCTTGTGTGTCACTGGATATGCATTTCTAAGCAGATGCTGTTAGATATCAGAAATGAAAAGACAAAGAGAAAGTCAAGGCAGGACAGAGCATGTGCTCCACTGTAAATTAAGCTCATTGGTGCACATGAAGAGTTGAAAGACCACAGATAATACAGAATTTACAGAGTAGCTGAACTCTGATAGTTTTGTTTTTTTTCCCCACAGTGTAAGTGTATTCATATAGAACAGGGTTGGAATACGGCCTGGAAAAAAATCCGAGGTCTCACTGCACCTTATCCATCATTTCAAGAGTAACTAATATTTTACTACTACTTTATATTAGGACTTCTTTTACAAAGCTAATCAGCAATATAAGTGTTAGGCTGCTCATTCTGATTAGACCATGTCAAGTAGCTTCAATCCCCAGCTTCTGGTAATAGTCTTAGAACTACAGAGAGCGTCTTAAGGTTCTCTCTCACTCAAAGCTCCCTTGGATTTAAACAGCAATAACCCCAAATTGTGACAACACGTATTTTTCAATTCAACTAATTATCTTAATTTGTTTTTAAAATATGTTTGAGGACACCACCTTGAATGCATCAGTCAAAATTCATAGCCTAGAATAAAAAAGCAAAAATACCTGGTTTCAGAACTCTAACTTGGGGGGGGAGGAGAAATAAAGAATGGAAGGCTTATGGATGCACTCAGGATGACACCGAAGTCCCTCCTAACTTAGATTTTATTGGGACTGTGAGGCTGGGAGAAGGCTTCTCTCTCAGCCCACGCATTCTACTATGATTTTTTTAACACTTTCAGTCACAGATGGTATATTATCAGAATCTGAATCCATGTGGAGTCAGAACACAATATTATGGGATCAACAGGTAACCTACAAGACACCAGTCTACTCATTTAACATGGTCTCTAGCAGAATAAACAGTATGTTATTTCAGACCTGCGAACTTTGAGAAACGCGTAGTGCTGACTTGCTGTATTCCTGGACAGTCATGGGCTCAACAGGTACCCGTGGTAAAATAAGCTGTTTCCGTGAAGCACCAAAATGAAGGTCCCTGATTTAAAAAGAAACAAACAGTGAAGCTTTTTTAAATTATGGTTTTTTACTTATTAAACCCATACTGCTTGCATCTGGTTGAATCTTTTTATTCAAATTCAAATTTAGCAAAAAAAAAATCACAGAGGTTAGCAGAAGGCTGTTGTAGCTGCTTAGAACTGCGTTTATTTTGGAATTTTTTTTTTTTTACTTAAACAAAATAAAACCAAGACAGCAAATGACCAAAATAACCTCATCTGGGCCAATATTCCCATTTGCATGACGAGATTCTGATACCACAGTTTTTCTGTCTTGCTACCTGCATTGTCTCTGCAATAAAACAGCTGTTTCACTTACCCTTTAGGGAGCTCTTTTGAGTGTACTTTATTATCAGTAGAAGAAATAGTTAACACTTGTCTGTTTATAGAATTTAAATAATTTTCAGCATGTTTCTGTTAGAGGAAAAAGATAATGTTTAGATTATTACAAAGGTATGAGGGATGTTAAATTTATTTAACTCAGTTAATTAAGCTATCCAGATTTTCACCTGACTGAGAAGTTGACAGGCTTCTGTCAGACTAAATCAGATTTTGGTTAATGGTATGGGCACAAGATCAATTAATCTGACAGCCCAAAAAAGGAAGCCATCATTCTGAACTGTAACATCTGATGAACCCCATCATTTCTCAGTTAGAAAGGGATCTTGCTGGATGACAAACACATGGCCCCATGTACTCCAAGTGAACTACTGACAGAGATCTCAAAAACTGAATTGTCTTCTGGATCTGTTCCATTTTACTTACTCTCAGCCCAAATTCCGGTCTTCCAATTGCTGTTTCCAGGTAACTAATATCCACAGCTTCTACGTTTCCTTTCAAGCTGGTATTTTTCTCTTGGACTTTAAGCTTATGAAGATCTTCTTGAACCTGAAAAGCAAGTTATGAGAAAAAAACATACCCGTAACCAAAACCCATGGGATTACATAGCAGGGTTTAATCTGAATTAAATGCTTCCTAAATACAGGAAAGAAATACATGTAACTCCTATACCTCTGTACTTTTACTTATAAAAAAAAATACAAAGCCACTGACTTTAAAGCCATTGACTGTAGAACACCTGAAAAAGAGTTCATTTTAAAACAAATCTCACAAAGCAACGGCAATAAACCTCAGGACTGAGGCCCTTTGCCAAGGGATGACCTTTCCTTACGCATTTCAAACATCTCTGGCACAGCTGTGAGGAATCTCACAAGTGTTAACGAGGGACTGAAAGGTATAAGGAGATAATAGCACTATATATAAAAAAAAATGTATATTTACACCATGTCAACCAAAGTTCAAGGCCGCATTACGCTAAGAGTCACAATTTACAGAGCCCAAGCCCTCAGCCAAAATCCCGCCACCTCAGCCGCTCCCTCAGGCAGGGGCCGAGCCCTCCCACCCCCTCAGCGCCTCAGCAGAGCAGCCAGGCGGCCTCCCCGGCGAGGGGGGATCCCGCGGGGGCTCGGCGGCACGGCTGCCAGGGAAGGACGGGGCCCGTTGGGGCGCTGCCCGGACCCACCTGCCCCAGGCCGGTTCCCGCCTCCTGCCCCACGAAGCCGGCCATGGCGGCTGCCGCCCTCACGCCTAGCGACGGGACGCGCTACCCGGACCACACCATCTGCCTCACCGCGGGGGGGGACGGCACATCAAACAGGGGCCGAGCCCGCTCTGCGGCTCGCTCCTCCCTCTCCTTCTCCCCCGCACCCCCCCCTGCAGCCGGGTGGTAGCGGCGGGGCCGGAAGCAGCGCGGCAGCGGGCGGCATGGCGGCGACGGGGCCCTTCGCGTTGGTGACCAGCTGCGCCGCCGGCTTCGCGGCCGAGGAGCTCGTCAAACGTGAGTCGGCGCCGCGGTGCCGGGAAGGGCTCAGCCGCGGGGCTCCCGGCTTGCCCACAACTGCAGGCCTGGGCCTGACAGCTCCTCACCCCCAGCGCGGGCCCTCAGGGGGAGACCGGCCGCCCCTCAGGCACCGTCCCCACAGCGGCCCAGCTCTGTCAGGGGTCCCCTGGCCGCCCCCAGGCCTGTGGGGTCTTAACCCCCTGCCCTTGAGAGGCCTTTTTATGGCTTTAAGGAAAGAAGCTATTTAAGAGGGAGAGGGTAGAACCGCGCATTGTGTGTTTTGTATCCTCTGACACTGAGGAGCAGGGAATATCGCCCCCATAACCGACAAAAAAAGAAAAAAGCCATACATCCCCCAATGCGTTGTGATCCACTGGCCCCTTGCCATGCCTTGGGTGTGAATAAGCTGTCAGAAGTTATATCTGGATTAAATAAATTGAGAATTGTCTTGAGACTGAATAGAAATAATACTTTGTACAATAACAAAGACCAGATTCATGAGGTTGGAGGCCATTGGGGTCATTCACACATAAAATGCAAAAATGACCTTGTTTCACCAGGGCATGACAGTGGCCCAGATGGTCCCTGGAACATGAGAATGGTAGAATTTATAAAATTCCTGGTGGGTCAGAACTCTCGCTTTAGTTAGGCTTGCTTTCAACCATTTGTTGTCCCAATGCAGAAGCATAAAAGAGGGAAAGCTAAAAAATTCGTGTTTCTGCAGTTGTCCCAATTGTACATTACACTTACTCTGTATCAAATGCGTAGAATTCATTCTGTAGGAAAGGGTTTTCTTGGAACCCAGTTCCCATTTTTAAGGATTGAAAAAGGGAACATGAGAAAACCTGATCGCAGAGAAAGCTTAGGTAGAAATTACAGTAATTCTAAAATCATGGAGTTTCTGCTGTTTTGATCTTGGTGGTTTTGCCATTACGGTTTGTCAGTACAGCATTGCTTTTTAGGGAACTGCCATGAACTGTTTGATGTGCATACTGACATACGTAACTTATAAACAGCCCTGACCCCTTTTCTGGATTTGTTTTTGTCCGAGATCTTACTTAGGAGCTGGATAAAGCACAGAGCTGCTCTCAGGTACCACCTCCCTCCATTTCATTAAACCACATTTTGAAACAAGAATGACAGTACAAGGTCAGCAGTCAAAGGCTACTTGTCAAAACAGCTGGGTTGACTTGGAGTTATCTAAGAGGATTCCATACCAAAGGATAAAGTTTTCTGTAAAATTTTATTCTTGGTTGCTTCTGAGGAAGGTATAACCAAATTGGAAGGAGTTGTTCAAGGCTCCTGTACATTTCCTTTGATTATTTCTCAGTGAAAGTAAAAAAGGAAGGTAAGCAAAAAGCTTCATAGAAATGCTGTTTAATCTGAGAGTCTTAAAACTTAACTTCAGAGTTGTTTTTTTTTAAGTAGTACTCACTTTGAAATGTCTAAGCTTTCCACTGTTTTCCAGTACCCAAACTGGAGTCTTACAGACAGTGTGTCCTCTGATTGGGTTGCTTCACAAAAGACATTAAAATAATCCTGAAAGAAACATGATAATTTACAAAAATAAATACCATGTGAATTTTAAGTTTAAGCTTTGTGTAACAAGTGAAATTACATCAGATCCAGGAGCATAAAGAGAACATTATAAAGCATTCAGGGACGCACTGATAAGGACAAGGCAGCTGGGCTGAAGGGTGTTGGGGGGTTGAAACAAAGTGCTGGTGCAGTTCTCAGAACTTGTCTTTTTACAGCATGAAAGTGTCACACCAGGTTAAAGACATTATTTGATAACGATTTAGCTCAATGCTGAGAACAAGACCATTATATTATCACCTCTGAGGGAGCACAGTGCTGGAGATAAAATATGTGGTTAGATATTCTATTAAATATGGTGTGGGTTGGTAGGATCCATATAGCAGTTGGGTTTTGAATATATAACATGAAACAAAGCCCCTCTCAGTATTATCACTGCTTTTGCCCCCGTATTGCTGGATTTACCTGGTCTTTTAGGGAAACCTATTGTATAAGTAGAAAGAAGCCACTGTTAGGAGGTATATGAGAACCCATTTCCCCTGCTGCCTGCCAGAACTTTCCAGGCTCATTACAAGGCTTTTTCTAGTGTTTTCATCCTGTTAAGTAGGAAATAGCGCGAGGATGAGAAGATTATTATGGTACATCTGCTAGATATTTATTCTTTCAAGTTTCCATGGGATACCCTGAACACTTTATTTCATTAGATACTGTGGCAAAACAAAACTATTTAAAATGCACAGAATAGGATTGGCTCTTCTCAGATATGCTTATCACAAATCAAAACATCAAATAAGATTGTTTCAGTTTTTAAAAATGATGGCCAACAGATAAATACTGTCAGTTGTGATTTTTTCTCTTTGACTGTTTTCCCCTCCTCCCCACAGCAAAATACCTACATGGAATGCATATTTCTGGCTTCTCTTTACTCCTGGTGTTATTTCCAGGAGTATTTTTAATGGTGAATTCCACCAGGTGGCTCTCAAGGCCCAGACTGTGAGAACTACTTGGTGTACCTACCAACTAAGAGGACTTGGGATCATTTAGGGCACTGCAGAAAACTGAAATCTGTTCTTACAGCATGTATCCAACCTGAAAAACACTAGGAAGAGCGATCAATACCTTAATCCCTTTGGAACAAAAACCACAAAGAGGAGTTGTAATGATTCTGAAAAAGTATTACTTTTAAACACAACATAGAAGTACTTCAGTATCAGGTGGGTACTAGAGAACAGGGAACACTGCAGCAAGAGTCAGGAGATCTCCATCTGGTTCTTTGATTACTGTTCAGCTCTCTCCTGAGAAGTTATTCCTGGTCTCCAGTTCTCCTTTTGAAAGAGCGTTCGCTGCCTTGCGCTTGCGAAGAAACCCTTGCTAAACCTCTGTCCAGCTGTCCAGCATTAGTAGTTGCAGCTTTTCTTGGAGGACCTTGAACTTAATCATGTTTTTGAATGACACTAGGCAATGTTCCTTTATAGCATAACTTTTCCGTGCACATTTTTAGTACTCTTTAATGGTGATGCATCTGGAGTCTGTTTGCATTCCTGTCATCCAGAGCCACTTCTGCTCTAGGAAAAGGCAAGCTAATTAACTCAACCCAGCAGGCCTGCCTACTGTTGTGGTCAAAGAGTGACTCAGTTGGTTTTCCGGGCTCTTTGGATGGCAAACCACTGACACTTTCAATGGCTGGGCAGTTTAAAATTAAAAATAAGTAACTCACTACAGATAAGTTTGACAAGCCACCTCCATATGCTGTATTAATATTCTAGAAGTTTATTCTGTATCCAAATAAAAATGGGGTTTATTCTCATGAATATTCTCTAAAATTAGATATGAACCTGTTCTGGCCAAACTTACTTGTTTCATTAACATATAGGCTGCCTTGGAAAGAAATTCCTGGAATGTGGAGGTGGCAAATGGAATCCTTAAAACTAGCTCCACCATGGATTATATTCTTGAAAATTCAGTTTGAGCTGTAGTATATTTTTTGTGGTCTCTGCTTGTTTACTCTAAAGGCCAAAACCTAATTGGTCCAAGTGACTTGTGGAAGAGCAGAGGAGTATCACAAGATACCCAAACTGCGTTTAATTTCCTGCCATGAGCAATCAGGCTATTTTGCAGTAATTTGTTACAACCCTACATGCAGGCTGAGACATAGCAAGTCTGAATCCTTTCAGAAAGTTCCTCCTTTAAGTTTAATGTGCAACATCCAGTTTTAGGGGGAGAGAAATTTCACAGGGGATTGGCAAAATCTCTTTGGATGAACAGTGGGTAATCAGAAGCACAATGGGATGAAAGAAGACTGCTTAAAATACAGGAACAAGTAGGGTGTAATAGGAAATGGGACATGTCCTCATTCTTCCAGCAGTACTTTGAGGCCTAAATTTGCCCATGACCTCTTAAAAGACGGGGAAAAAAAAATCACTTACAAAGCAAAAGTTCTTTCATATCAGCTTTTGAAGGTCTAAGTTCTTTTGTATTCTTGCTAGGGTGGCTAACTTGACAGAGTGACTTTTGAACTTTCTTTCCTCACCCTTTTTTCCTCCCTTTGGCTTTGAGCCTTATTGCTGATTTTCTGTTTCGATAATTTCTATGGGCTCTTTTATTCTTAAGCTTTTTCTTACATCGGCTTGCAATTCTGTTAGTTTAGAACCAATTTTTATTTAATCATTTTTAACTGTCAAAACACTAGTGAAGGGAAATTTATAGCATATTTTATGTATCATTCAAAGTCTCCAAACAAAACATCTGCTTTCCAGGGCAGAAAATTAAGATTATATCTGCATTTGAAAAGCTAGGCAACAGATAATTCCAGAAGAAAAAAGGCATCCCTGTGTTTTGGAGATGCACAGTGACATTTATCTCCCTAACTTGTTTCCTCTCCCGGTTGCTATAATTTTGTCACATTATATCTAAGTGGGGTGAAAGCTACCTCCATTGGCCCCGATACACATTTTGAAAGCAACTCCTGGTCTAGTAGCAATTGGCATGTATTAGAGTCCTGTTTACCAAAAATACCAAGCTAAATTATACGAAGTGCAACACTTAACATCTAGTCATTCTTCAAGCTTCTCTTTTAAGCAGAAAAAAATAATTTGTCAACTGCCAAAATACCTTTATTATAATAGAATATGAAGCTGTAGATTTTGTAAAGTGACACACTATCATTTGATGACCTGTTTTACTAATTAC